>DWAJ01001531.1:0-21815 GCA_018238005.1 Eurema mandarina | reverse complement strand
GATTTTATATATTTGTGATTTATTTTTATAAACTATCTACATATAAGTGCAGTGACACTTGATCAACTCACTTATTTTGTACTAAAAAGCGAAAATCATCTTGATTTAATCAATCCGGCCGGATCCGGTCGGATCCGACCGGACTGATGGGAATCCGGTCAAATCCGGCCGGACCGAAAATGACGCCGGATTGCAATCCCTAGTTTTGGCGTGACAGCATAGCAGACACTGACTGTCTGCTAAGCTTTTTGTGAGGTAGATGGCGTACTATGTAAGCTTTCCCGCCAAAACTACTTAACAGAGTTACTTTCGCATTTGTAACATTAGTTGGGATATAAGTATTACTAGATAATATATTTTTAGTTCAGAGAGCTTGATAATATGTATATCATTTAACATTTTCATCTCTGAACCATATACATATTGGTGCGCACTTGAATTTTTGACGTCAAACTAGGCCGACGTAGATGAACATTAACTACAGGCATTATACAATTGAACATTTCTCCTAAGTTCTATGAAAAAGATCCAATTGTGATGAAAGAAGGATGCCGAAGGAGAGTTTTACACTTTAAAAGTACATACAGTCTTCACTCTTCACCGACGCTTCACGGAACCCATATGTCATATAACACTATAGTAATGACCGACTGAATAGTTAATGTAAATTACTATTACGATCGACGATGTACACGCGTGACAAACCTCGTCATAAAGCATTGTTCCGCACAATGCGGAATAATGCTACAATTGAAAAACTAGGAAAATTTAAACAAATGCATTGAGTTTCGTATTTCTCATCAATACACATCTGTTCTGTGTGTGTCTTTCAAAAACTACTAAATAGATTTAACTTAATATTTAGCTAGCAGGTAGAATCCATCTGGATTAACATACAGGCTCTGTCTCCCGGTATTGCCACGGGAAAACAAACTACGCAAGTAAAATCGCGGGGCTCTACTGGTTTTTAATATAACGGTAATACTACGCAATAAATCATCCCAACTATGGTCTGTTGCTGTATATTGTTGTGTGCTGTTTAGTACTTCAATACTTAGTATAAAACAAAGTCGCTTTTCTCGTTTGTTCCTTTGTATCTTTGTAACTACGCAACGGATTTTGAAGTTCCTTTTCTTAAAATAGAGATTCTATAGCAAGGTTTATGAACATAATGGTTACGTATATTATGTGAGTGAAGCCTGAACTGGTCGCTGGCTGATAATAAAATTAAAAAGGCCCTAAAATCATCAATCTCACATGAAGCATACGAAGCGAAGTCGCATTGCTTGTCGGTTACGTAATAATATCGTCCGCGCCACTGACTACTGACTACCTAGTAGGTACCTACTGCGACACTTCTCCATCTTTTAACTGTATCACATTCTACATTACCTTATAAACTTATAACTTGAAGTATTATGACACGATACAGACACTATCACTAATTAAATGTTACGTATTTTCAAATTTCATAGTGTTATTGTACTTATATACGCAATTGTACGATTAAATTTGTATATTTTCTTACGACCTAATTATAACGGTAGAGTGACTCGATATACAATGAACCAATGAATTTGGAAATGATACCAAATGCAGAATCGGCAGCTATATTGATGCATTATATGCAAAACCTTTACATTGTTATATATGTATAACTTATAATAAGTAAACACGTGTTTATAATCTTTATTTGCGTTAATAACTTAGGACTGCGCCAGTTAAGTCGCATTACGTAACTAACAGTATCTATAGTAGTGTAGACGAAATATTTGGCTAATACGTATTGAGTCGATGTTTGTCAATTCATTTCGATTTAACTTCGTAGTATAGAGGCCGTGTGTATGTTACAGATTATGGCTATATAGTTATAAACAAGCAAAACATAAAAGCATGTAAATAAGCATAAAACACTCACTATCCATGTCGGTGGGCATGTCGGCCGGCACAGTCGCCGATCACAATAATTCGACAACCGTCTACCGAACCGTGATAAGATAACGCCTAGCGACTGCCCTACACATGCCCATACACACTTATCCCACATTCCGAACGACGCTAAATTAATTAATTCGAGACGCTATCAATAGCTCTCCATGCGAACGTGATAAAAACCTACTTTAATACACGCAAAGTAAACATCGCCAAGGCCGCGCGCGCGGACATCGCAAAACGTCAAAATTATAAGTTTATTTAAAAATTAACTCACCAGCCATAAAGTTCAAGGTTTGATATGGAAATAATAATGGAATCGATAGAGATATCGTCGTCGGACGCCGCCTATGTGAGCGTCGAAAGTGGGAACGGGCCGCACGCACACTCGCACACGCGTGTGTGTGTGAGCCAGTGTTTACAAACACCACCGCAATCCGCATTGCATACAGAACAATGTCATTATTCAATGCTCGCTCCACTATTTTGCGACAAGCTTGCGAGTCGCGGCTCAGCGACGATCTTGTGTTTTATAAACTATACGTATGTGCATTTGTTTACATTCTGAGACCAGTTTAACGATAACGATAGTGCTCGTCAAGCGGGTCGACGCGAAAATCCAGTTTCGGGTATTGGAAAATAGAATACTTATGTTATATTTTCGAACAGTGGTTCTATTTATAGATGGGTTCTGGTCGAAGTGAGATTTTTGATACTTAGTAAGCCTAAGTACCAAAAATATAGTACCCAATCCCTATTAACACTACAAATGCATTAGTACGTAACTCTCTGTGTAAAATTTATCTGTGATTGAGACGAAATAAAAAATTTATCACAAAATAGTAAATACCTAGTTTTCCAATTGCAGAGCATATCATATCATAGTGACTTTTCGATCAATGTAAAATTTAAAAATAGTATCTGTATTTTAGGAGTATTAGTCATAAGTAAAACATTTCCACCAATAAAGTAGTTTTTATGAACATAATATTTGGTAATACCTACATAATGTATATTCCAAAAATATTTAAAATTTGAACTATATAGACAATTAAACAGACTTATATTAAAAGACAATAGTATGTTATGTAGATAAATATATCATTAAGTAGTCTTAAATACGTATAACTTTTTAGATTTCCCTCACGCAAAAACCGCGTTTTGACATGGAGTTGCATCCGCTGAAATCCACCAGCCCATGATACCGTACTAACTTTTTAGATTTCTTGTTTACTTACTAAAGATATAAAATAATTTTAAACAAAAAAGCAAAAAATAAATTTGTTTACACAAAGTAATATGTATTTTCATTTAGTATAAGACACAGGCTTCTTTTTAACTGGATAAAAGCGTTGTAATGGAGGGTAATAGATATATGAAAGTTCACATGGCCAGAGTCGCAGGCAACAGCTAGTAATACATAAGTAAGTCAAATACTAGTTCTAGTATTATAAATAGAAATATATACATAGAAAAGTTGTAATTTTCGAACCATTTCGAACTATTGCTCTATTATATAACTTTTTAGAGAGCAGGTCAAGAATGGAAATGTGCATAACAACTTATTTCTAATAGTCTAATATTTAATAACATTTTCAATTTTATGCATGAAGCATATTTTGTGGTTGTTTGGTTATAACATAGCATAATGATAACTTACTTTTTATTAAAACAAGCAAGATATTTATTTCTTTTAAATGCATAAAAAATATAACTAAAGTTTTTCAGTTAAGTAAAAAAATATTCCTATTATATTTATAATATTGCAACCTGTGTTGGCAATTTACTTTTAATCTCACTTTACTAGTGTTTTAAAAAAAAAATATATATATTGTTTATTTAAAAAACTGCATTAGTCAACATTGAAAAAACAACTAACTCAAGAGGAAAGATTTTTTTCTATTGTGAATCTATGCCATCCTCACTACAATACTCACAGAAATGTAAGCAAAACGGCAGGGCGCAACTAGCTTGTAAAAACAATTTTTAGACACACCTTATCATACAAATACTCTGCAAGTGTTCATGGGTGGCGCTGACCACTTTCCAATAGGAGGCTAGCCTGCTCATTTGCCCCTATGTTATAAAACAAAAATAAACACTCACCAGTGGCAATGCCCATATCAGTCACTTTCAACTGTCCTTGTTTTATCATTGCCTCATAATTGGGCTTGATGTTAGTCAACTGCATGTTGTATAAACCAAACACTGGACCTAAGTTGGAGTCCTCCTCGTAAGTGAATGTAACCTGTATGTCCTTTATCAAGGCTCTCTGCACTGTAGCATACCACGATTGAGTTACCCTTAAATAAAATCAATGGTTAATTTCTTATAGTAAGTCTTTTGTCAGCTATGACATGTTAGTATTGATTTTTAGATGGATAGCTTAAAAATAGAACAAATACTTTTTTTTTTAATTCAATGACCAGAAAGAAAGACCTTTAGGTCATAGGACAAATATTTTTTATTTTAAATTGTAGATTAAATATAGAACAACAATAAAGAGATATTTCTTTTTTTGATATGTAAACAAAATTGTATTATTAGTACATATTATAAACTTTACCTTCTGGGCATAGTTGTCATGGCTTCCCAATACTGATCAATATAAGGTATGATTTCTTTATCTTTACTAAACATTGCCTTGTTATTTCCCTCCTTTATACTTTCTTGTCTTAAATTTGCAATTGCAGTCAGACACATTTGGGGAAAAGCTACAACAAAATATATGACACAGTTAAGTCAATAGTAAATAAACGAAATACTAATTATTATTTGTGTTGACTACTTACTGGCTTGATTCTTTTTAAAGGTTTCCAATCCAGTTGGTGAACAATTTTTACAGATAAAGAGATAATTGGACATAAATGGAACCAATTTACCCAATTGATATCCAATGCAAGATTCATGAAACCACCTGTTGCAAGATGCACAAAGAAGTTCAACTATGTTCAGGTTTCGTTCTTTGCCGCTGAAAAGAGGTTACATTGAATTATCAGAAAATATTTAACAGGTTGAAAAAAAAATATTTTTATTTTTAATAATTATTACCGTACCAGTAACAATTTCCCTGTGTATCGTTCGAAGTTTTGTTTTTAGATTTATCGAGATTTTCCCCCGTTTTTTGAGATTCTGAAGTCTGAGCGTTTACCGATGAAACATTCATGGCTTCATTTGATATTTGAACTGCGTCATTAACAGAAGCCATTGTAGGGAGAGGCAAATTTGCGCCTTTTATAAGTTTATCCTACATTACAAAACGAGAAACAGTAGATTTTGGAACTGAATTTATTTATATTTACTACTTTGAAAACCTTGAGTTTCGGTATAATGCATTATGGCTAACGCCATAGACAAAAAGTAACTATTGACGTCAAGAAACTGCGCTGTCATTTCTCGCTTCTAGAAGTAAACGGTAGTTTTTTACGTTCAATATCCATGCGTATAAAGCTCTTAATTAAATATTGTAATAATTAGGAAAAAACTAATAAAATCTTAGCGTAAAATAAATACATGGAAATTAGGTAAAATTTAAATTAGGGTATAATTTTTAATGTCAATATCAACATTATAATATGAAGATTTATTTCTTCGGTATTAATATTTGAATCAACAATACTGCGAAGAAATAGGTATTTAACAAACTATTTTACTTATCCTATCTTTATTGTATAGCATAGTCTTTATCCGATACTTTTGAACTATTTAAATAATTAAAAAAATTGGGTACATTCTCAATTCTACTCAATTTTCTTATACCTACTTGATTGATCTTTCATCTTTAGTATATTTTATCGGAGAGGGCAACTTAAAAAAAATATTATCTAAATTTGTATAAATGATAAAAGTAATTTTCTCATTTATATAAATATTACAAAGCATTTTAAAGAAAACCATTATCATTAAAACGTCTGGCAAAAATAGCTAAGACACAACGAATCGTACTGTATCTAATCCGCATAATTTTGACAACTGTAAAAAAAGTAAAATAACTGTTTCTATATTCAAAATTTAAAAAGTAAAAAGTGAATTGTATTTTGTTTTAGACATCATACAAAATACAAATATTTTGATCAGATTTTACTATAAATAAAGATAAAGAAATTATTTTCCAGCAAAATATTGTTAAGAATTCTCCAATGGATTCTGTGACGAGTACTGAAGATCTTTTATTGGAAACAAAATCCATACAGGAAAATATTTTATTAGATATTATCAAAGAAGTTTGTTCAGCGTCCAACTCACAAGTGATGTCTTCGAAATTGATCGGCAAAGTTAACAGGATTATTGCAGATTGTGATTTAACCCATTACTCCAGTTTACATAAAATTAATACAGCAGATGAAAGTACAGCTACAGTTTTAGGTAGTTTTATTTTACTCATTATCAATATTATTATACTAAATTCTCATTGTTATTTACTGAAGAAAAATAGTCTTGACTCATTTCAAAATTTAATTGAATTACAGGATTCATGAATCAAACAGCAGCAGAACTAACATTTGACGAACAAGCTGAGTTAAACAATGCAATATTACAGAAAATTCAGTCAAAGTTACCTGCATTTAGTTCAGAGTTAGAGAAATTACAACAAACAATGGAGGCGAGGACATCTCGCAAAGCTGAAATACAGACATTACAGAAGAGTTTAGATGAAAAATTAGATACATTGAAAGAGCAGGAGAGTGAGAAAGTGGATTTAATGATGGAGTGGCTTAACCACCGGCTGCAGCATGTGTCCACATTTAGTTCTAATTCTGCCGAGCTCTTGACACTCAAGACTAAAATACTTGAAACAAAGTCCAGGTACGCTTTTACCTTTTCTACTCCTTTCAAATTGTTATCAAATACCTTTTAATGATGTAATTAACTTAAACTATTATACAGACTCAACCTATTAATTCTCTATGATACGATAAAGACTGACATAAATTTATTTATAAGTATGGTAATCTTAAAAATAGCTCACTATATAAAACTAGCTCTATTCTCCTTGTTTTATACCTGTTTGTCAATTCCAAAATTGCTTCTGCATGTTTATTGTTATACACTTACTCTATTTTTCAGGATACTACATCTTCAAATCTTGCAGAATATATTTACTGAAACTAATCAGTCAATAAAAGCATACAGTGAAGTACACAAGGACTTAAAGGAAAGTATTCAGGAGACGGAGCAGAGAATCAAGAACTACAAGGATGTTATCGAGAGCAGTTAGCTAATACTCATTGCTTAGAAAACATTTTAGGAAATTACTTAAATATAATATCTTTTTTAAATGTTTAATTGTGTGTGTGGCTGCATTGGAGCGTTTAAATTTTTAATTAAATTATTACTTGTAATTTGAGGATGTGGTCAATAGTTTTATTTTGGGGTTTCACAATCTACAAGCTTCATAATATTGGTCACAGTTCATGTTGACATCTGTTATATTAAGCAATTGAAAGTGGTAATAGAAGAGAAGTCAGATGTGCCCCCGCAGTTGTACCAGTCTTGGTCCTGTTCCCGGAACAATACCGGGATGGAAAATATAAATATAGTCTATTTTACTCAGTGATAATGTAGCTTTCTAATGAAAACAGATATTAAAATTGGTTGAGTACTTTTTAAGTTTATTTGTTACATACAAAAATACAAATCTTTCCTCTTTATAATATTAGTGTAGATGATCTATCCTTTTTTTTAAAGTGGCTGCCTTACCACAAAGGAGTGATTTCTACCAAACAACCAAGACAATTTACACAAACACATATATGTGATTTTGAAGTTAACTAGGTCATTTATTTAATAATATGATGAACTATGTACCCATTGATTGCCCTTTAATATGTTTATATGACGATGCGGATGACATTCGATGACGCGTTTCACATGCAGTGATGCCGAACTACGTATCGAGTGACAAAGGAATTAAACATCATGTTATTATTTTTGTTTTATTTCTATAGATATGGTTTTCAGATCAAAGTCTGCGAATTTAACTTTGTTTTGTTCTATATAAATATTTACTTATTTATTATCTATAACATTATAATCATGTTAAAGCCAAAAGCGACATTTTGTTAAAATTTGGTATAAACTATCGTAAAATAATATTTTTGAAGAACATACATATTACAAGCTTTGAGTGCTGTGACCCGTTTTGTAATACCTACTTAATAGTCATACCATTAAAATCTGTACAGTCGTTCTTGAGTTCGGCAATACCGAACTAGTATACATACTCGCAGTTTTCCAATTATAGCGCTAGAACGCATGATGTGGCATAATGCTTGACGTTGAATGTTTCAACTACAGTAACGCTTCGCATTGTGCGAGCACTCTTAAACTAAAATTAATTCACAATAAACCTTCAGCATAATTCGGCATTGTGCGCCACTGATTCGCACTATGCTAGGACTGTTCCTATCCCTGTATGGTGGTGGTGTATGGAGGAGTTCAAGGTTTTCCAACAAGTTCAAAAACTTATACTGAGTGATCGTTATTATTATTATTTCGAAGTGAATCTCATAATTTGTGAATTAGTATAGAATGAAATGTAGGTACTAAACGCACTTAAACTGTCAACGGTTAACTGTTAAGTTATTTTTTGATTATTTAACTACCGACTAACTAATTTTTAAAAGGTAATCTGAAAGTTTGAATGTTTGATTAAAATAACATACGAACCTATCAGGGAGTTTACGCTAGAAATAGATGATAGATTCAAGTTTTATTTTAGTTCAATGTTCTTTGGGGAGTACGTTTTCTTGTGAAACCGAATGTTCCATCGGGATTTTATTCATTTATTAACTTTGGTAACCGTATGCTGTTTTAATTGTCCATACTTTTTTTAAATGCGTTCTATCCTATAAAAATATTTATGACATTTCTGTTTTTATGATGTTATTTCACAACATATAGACAAACAAAACAAAATCCTACAGGACTGTCTGTCTGTTAGCGATAAATACCTACATAAACTAATACAGGGATTTTCATACAGTTTTAATTAAAAGATAGATACATTTCTCGACCGCAGCGGGGCGTGTAGGTACTTATAGTTTGTATATGGGATGATAGTATTTGGTAACACATTTCTATCAAATAATATTTTGTTTGGAACAAAATACCTAGCAAGCAATCAAGAGGAATAATATTTCTATGTAACTACGTGTGGACTAGCTCCCGGCTGAAGTACTGACCTAAATAAAACCTACCTTAGTTATTGTATCGTCGTACGAATCTAATCCTTGTCGTATTAATCTTTACTTTGTTTTGAGTTTAAACTAAAGACAAAGGGTTTTAATGTGTGATTTCTGTTATAAATGGTAAATCAACAAATGAGTGAGTCATTCTGCATTCAATTGCCGACAATTAGGTACGATCTAAGTCGACAGATAAGCGTTCAGATTATACCCAACTCCGGACTACCGTACTATAGTTATAACACTTTAGTCGTCCACAGGAAGCAGTGTGATGTGATCGTATTTACTATTTATTTAGTTGTATAAACACGTGGTTACGATCGCACAGTAACTATGCTACAAAGTATTTGGACACTATTCATGTAAGTTTATAAGCCGTTTATCTTAAATTGAGTCGTAATAATGTACGTCTAAATGCCCTTGCCATGTTCAAGGTTTTTGATGTTAGTTATATATTTACTTTAGAACAACAAGTTTCTACTAGAAAAATGATCTGCATTTTTTATCATCTGCGCTCTGATAAATTATAATCATTGCTTTAAAAATTAAATCATCCCATTATTTTTTTTTCATAATCTTTTAGTTTGAAATATATAGTCATTATAAACAAAATTATTTTTAAACCATGATATATGTATATGTACTATGTGCATCTATATTTTTAATTGTATATATTTATAATAATTTGCTATATATTTTATTACGAATTGCCTATTTGTAAAGGAGTTTAAAGCGATCATACTAACTTTTTAAATTTGTTCAGTGCACGATTCACCAGTAGTTCGTCGATACAGGTGAAACTGCTTGGATGTTTATTTAGACAGCCTACATTAGGCTACAATGTTCAATAAACTAATATAACAAGAGGTTATTTATCCTACGATAAAGGTGGTTTAATAACAATAGTTAGTAAGTTAATAAACTTATATAAAATCTATATAATAAAGTTGAAAAAAATAGTTCAGATTGTCAATGCTTGAGTTGCATTAAAATTCGGAAAGAAATAAGTCATTACCACGAAGGAGTATCAACGGAAATGTTGAAAATATTGAAAAAGGCTATTCCGTTCTAAATAACCATAATACTTAACCTATTAAAATGTAAAAGAAATGATAAGAGGTAGTTCGAATTGAATGCTTATCGCACAAAATCTATAAGCAAAGTTTATTGACTGATTACAATAGAAATAAACTGTAAATTTTACACGCGTCTCTGGAAGTATGTGTTATACATATATTAAATTCAAGAACCTAGAAATACATTTGTATATAAGTGAAGTAGTAAGTCATATTATTTACCTAACTAGGTTCATCTTCCTAAAATCTTCGACTGTGTCATCATTACATCCTTTTATTCTTCCAAATGTACTTTAATATGCAACCTATAAACTACTCCAACACGGTTTTAAACTTACTTCTTAACATAATCAACAGTAGCTGTAGTACTATCTGTTAGCTATATCTTGGAGACCTTTATTTTTTTAATACAAAAGACTTTAAACAACCGTACATGTGTAATTTCAGACGAATATCAAAAGCCCTTGGCATAGAATGGGCCCCTCTGGATGTGCCTCTCGCCCGTCGGCTGCAGACCCTCGCGGCCACCGGGTGGATATGCCTCGTGCTGTTCAGCGAAGCCGCGGCTGTCATCCTCTTCGTGAAGCTACTATACTCCTCCTACTGGTACCTAGCGCTGCTGTATGCTGTGTGGATGCTGAACGACATTGATGTCTGTCATAAGGGAGGGAGAACGTAAGTAGAGCTAATAGATAGAATTCAGATAACTAAGTAGGTATTAGGTGATTAACATAATATTGTGGGAAGTCTGGTTGCAAATCGGTCCAGCGCTTCGTCGAAATGTACTTAAAGCTCCCTTAAAGTTTGCGTCATGTTTTGGCACCCATAGTTTCACACATGTGGCCCTGGTCACAGTGGTGTCCTTAGTATCTTTCCATGTTAGTAAGTTTTGTACTCTCGTATAGCAAGCCTTGTGTTTATTTACTTACTCTTACTATTTGATAAGTAAAAAAAGGATACGAAACAATTTTGGTGTTAGCCCGTATGTCCATTATTCCTTATATTACCTTAACGTTAAAATGTATCTTTTTAGCATCGAATGGGTGCGTAGTTGGACGTGGTGGCGCTACTACCGCGACTACTTCCCGATCAAACTGGTGAAGACAGCGGACCTGGACCCCTCTAAGAACTACCTGTTCGCGTGCTTCCCGCACGGGGTGGTCTGCTCCGGGGCGTTCGGAGCCTTCGCCACAAACGCCCTGGACTTCTACAAAGTGTTCCCAGGGCTCACTTGCCATATGATTACACTAGCTGGCCATTTCCTCGTGCCGTTCTTTCGGGAGTTACTGCTAGCGTTTGGTACCTGTTCCTCGTCCCAAGAGAGTCTTCTGTATTTATTGGATAAGAAGAAGCATCAAGGCAAATGCGTCTGTCTGATCGTGGGCGGCGCGGCCGAGGCGCTGAACTCGCATCCCGAAGAGTACACCGTTATTCTGACCAGGAGGAAAGGATTCATTCGGGTCGCTATGAAAGCGGGGTACGTGCTTCAGAATTTTTAAATTACTAGCTTTGATCGTTATTCTTTAGTAGAGAGCTCGATCGTTATAAAATATATTGTAGTTAAATTCAACATCTGTAAAATTAATTGACTCATAATTTAAATAAGATTTTTCATATTATAGGTAAAACTTGTCTTTAACTCTCTAGTAGTCCGAGTTTAATTCGGACATAATACAAAAATTACAAAATTTGGCATACCGCACGATACTTCTGTAAACATTGCTGGCTGTTATTCCTATGCGAGTAGGATTATTGGGTACTCATAGTGGTGGACGAAGCTAGTAGTAGAGTGTGTGTGTGGCGAGCAGCGCGGCGCTGGTGCCAGTGTTCTCGTTCGGCGAGACGGACGTGTTCCGGCCGCCGCGCAACCCGCCGGCGGGCGCGGTGCGGCGCGCGCAGGAGCGCGTGCGCGCGCTCACCGGCATCTCGCCCGTGTTCCCGCTGGGCCGCGGCCTGCTGCAGTACTCCGTGGGCGTGCTGCCCTTCCGCGCGCCCATCACCACCGTCGGTGAGCCACTACACCAACACCACAGTCCACAACAACATCTCAAAATCAAAGTCAAATATCTTCGACTAGGCTACATAAAGTAACACTTAGGAATTAACAATAGAAAATATATAACAACATAAAATCCTGCAAGCGTTAAGCAACACTAATCTTTAAGAAAATTCTTACTCCCGATGCTCCGAGATACTAACACTTTAGCAGACCCTTCTACGACAAGTAAGGAAATAACATGTAAAATTGTATCCACAGTTTATTAGAGCAGCCTGCGCCCAGTTTTCTCGCCGCCTAGATTGGGTGGTATTGCCATCTAGTGAACCACCGTTCACTAGATAGTTCTAATCCTGCTTTTTTGTGACATGGAGTTTGGTCAATTATTTCCGCTAATATAATAATATAAACTTTATAAGATATGATAAACTTCTTACAATTACACATTGTGTTACAGATTGTCCTATATCTGTCGTTTTACCGGTTTATTTATATGATCTTTTTGTAATCCAGGACTGCATTACTTCAGTTTTAAAATTATTAAACAGCAACACAGTCCTAATGCAATTGTGTAATATTAAGAAAACACAATATAATAGGTTATCAGAGATTACGTTTATCAAACTTACATTTTTATGCAATAATGCGTCTTTATCGGTGTCATTGATAGGTTTATAACTTTTTCTATTTATTCTAGAACACAATTTTGAATTCACATTTTATCAAAAACAGTTTCGTTTTCGTTTTATTAATTGATTCTTATTACGTGCGTGTGCTATTATAACACTACAGTACTATAATAATAGCGCACGTATCGGATCTGTAAAATAATAAAAAAAACTGTACAATTTTTTTATTTTTTACAGTATGTTCAGAATCATTGTCTGAATGCCGTTTTCAAATTTTCGAAGTCAAGGCTTTTACACCTGTATACAGTAACAATATAGTTTACTAATATGTATAAACTTGTGAAAATGAAATGAAAAATGTTTTATTTCTGAGTAAATTTGCAACAAATAGGTACCTTCAGAAAGTCTACCACTGGTTCCGGAACTAATACGGCAAGAAGAACCGGCGCAGCGTACGAAACTCGCACGGGTCCCCCACTTTTTACCAAAAAAGGGGGAAAAAAATCATCTTTTAAAATAAAATTTACAATTCTGTAACTTAATATAAGTGTGTTTTTTAATATTTACTAAATAAACTTTTAAGAGCAACTATCAGAGTCTCTTGTCGGTTCTTCTCTGTAGAAACTGCCCTTCGAACCGGAAGTTATGTTTTGTAATACCATGACGAATCAAAAGTGTTAATATGTAGCCTAGTTGAATAAAGATATATTTGACTTGACTTTCGACTTTTGTGTATTCCAGTGGGTGAGCCGATAGAAGTAGCCAGGAATTTGGACCCCACGGAGGAGGAGGTGGACGCGTTGCACGCCGAGTTCACCAAACGACTCGTGCATCTGTTCGAGACTGAAAAACACAAGTACCTAAAGAACCACGAAAACATTAACTTAGTCATTACTTAGTTTAATTGTGTGTTACAGAACGTTTGGATATGTCATGGTTATACGTCAGTTTTATTTGAGAGATAAGGCGAAAGTGTCAATTGTATTTAGAACTAGCTATAATAAACCCGGCAAAGGCATCCTTTACTAAGTAAGAAAGGTAATGTATTAAATGTAATGTATTCAAAGATCAATATTTGTAATTTATACCCTTAGTTCTTCTTCTTGGTTAAATGGCAGTGCTGCGTTACCACAATTTTGCCAATGTCTAGTTGCATGTAGATAAAATAAGTTTCAGGGTCCATGTTTGGTTGTGGCAATCAGCAACACGTGCTTCCAATACCACAGACAAACATCGACCCCAATATTCATAGTTATGTGACACAAATGATTTTTGTCAGTTTTCTACTAGATTGACAGTAGTTTACGCGTTTTATTACGTCACTTGCCATTACGATATTGCTCAAAAACTTTTTGATCTATCATTTAAATATTTTTAAATTTATAGTCTAAAATAGGTTGCACTATTTCGTCAATCAGCTTAATATATTTTATTATTATACAGATTATTTTGATGAAACTCGAAATATTGTAGATTTTGTACAATTTTTATTTTATCGTTCATATAAAACTTAGGTATTGAGTAGATTTAAATAACGAAGAGTACAAATAATACCACTTAATGATAGAGAAGCGGCGTCTCAGTATTAGAAAGTATCATTCAATATACATTTTATAAGTTGCACTTTTGACGTTCGTAAAGTTATGTATTCGCCAAGCCATATTTTGATTTTCATTGTCATATATGTATAATTATATGAAGTCAATGTGAAAGATAAAATCTTCGAAATTATTGCTCAAGATCTATTTAAAGTTACCCAAGTATCTTTGAAATTGTATGAGGTACAAATCATTAATGTCTGATTTTCAGTCGTTATTGCAAGAACATTGTAGCTTACGATGTAACATAGATTGTTTAGATTGGTTATTAAAAATGATATGAAATTCTATTTGTTTTGTTTCAATGTATCGGTACGAGCAACAGGGGAAGGAACTGTCTGCTTGGTAGTTTATTGAACGAATAGGATTTAAACAAAAGAAAAACCACCGTATTTTACTATTTTTATTCTTACAGTTTTCATTATTTACACTTATATACAACACTTACAGATTTTTGCGAATTCGATTGAGCATACTCGCAAACACCCAAAAAATAACGGGGGTAAGTACTTAATTTAATATATTATAGAAATCGAAACATCGTCCAGTTAAAGAGTTGTACGTCTTCATTTAAGAAAAAATCTTAATGGAAACGATTCACGATTTAACCTTTAATTTGCAGTTTGAAAAACCACAATTTTCAAATCGATGTACACAATATTATAGCCACGTCAAAATGATTAAAAACAGTTTTTGCAATCTGAAAATCAAAGGACCGTAAAGAGAATAAAAAAGAGCGGGAATGATAGAAAATAGGTGGGCATGATGCTTTGTTATCCTACAACCATAGACAATTTCATAGAGTTACTGATTACGACTATTGTATAATCTGTGATAACGAAGCAAGATGCGGGCGTTCTATCTAAGGTCCCGCCCACGAGATACGTCTAAAAGAATAGACAAATAGATTTGAAAATAGAGTCCAAACTTAAGAAAAAAATTGCTAGTTGTCTTTGGTAGGCGTCATAACAATGAATGAAATCGCCCATTTAATTAAAACAATAGAAACACGTTTTATAATTTAACGGAAACATAACATACGATAAAATTTTACAATCTAAATATAATAAGTAACAAACGCTAACATCAACCAACATAATATTTGAAATACACCGCGACCGTAGGTGGCGCGATCGTCGACGCCTCGTGCCAGTAACACACAAGGGCAAACTAGACAGAACTTTAACTAGCATCGTATCGTGTGGATAGTAGTAAAATAGTGGACCATTAAATATCCCGAGTTATCTTAACGTTATTTCTTACTGGCTTTTTTCCCAAGGAATTGAATAATTTGTCAGTACCAAACATATATTAACTGCTAAAACGTCACATTGTATAGCTTATATGAGCAGTATCGACATCTATCATTATTACTTGTGATTTTAAATGACAGACAAGATTTTGTGTATGTGGGAAACTCGTTGGCAGTGTTTTTATTAGCACACATCAAAAACAGAATTGCATGCGACAGAATAAAAGTGTAACAGTCCGATAGTGTTACGATGATTCAATATTCGGCGTTGAACTAGACAGAATATTGGTAAAGCCAGAACTTGTCTCGATGGGAGTGTGTCGCGATCACGCCTGCTTGGGGTGCTGCACGGCCGAGCCGGGGGCCGGCTTGAAGCACTGCAGCAGGAAGGCGGTGTACATGACGAAGGCTATCGACAGCGCGATCAGCGCGTACATGAAGATGTTGAGCTCCGGCTGTCTGAACCGGTTCTTGCGGAGCCATTCTAGAACTTCGATTTCGTCCATTACGTCACCTGAAACGATTTCAGTTTAAGTAACCGTGACACACATTCATGGTAGGGCAGGGTAGGACAAAGAGAGACTTACGAAGACAAAATATAATGGGAAATTTAATGCGATCCAATACATGAATTATTCAATTAGCTCTAGTAAGTACTAAGTACTGCACTATTCACCGCTACAGGATTAATGTTGACTGTACATACCTCTATATATGCTGGGGAACCGTTTCCGGAAGTAGACGATGGCGGGCAGGCGCGTGACGCCCCACTTGCGCGCGTAGCGCGGGTCGTGCATCTTCACGAACGTGATGTCCAGGTTGTCCGTCTCGCTGTCGATGTTCTCCAGCTTGTCCAACACGATGCGACTCTCCGCAGAATTCTCGTCTTAAAATACGACAATGCAATTTCATACTGTCATTCAATTTAAAAGAAGTCAGTTTTTCATAAAGAATACCGAACGCAACTTACAGAAGTAAACTGCCAAAAACTCATTTTCCTCTAAAAGTTTATCCAGCATTTTCCGGTTCACTTCCTCAATTTCGTTTTTAATTTCAAAAACTTCTTGAGACGTCAGCCACTGGAGGACTCTGTCCACTTGGTGGAGGTCACCGTCGTAGAACATGGGCACTTGCTTTCGGAAGTACACCAAGGATGGAATGTTAACTATGTTATATTGCGCAGCCGCTTCTGCGCTCGCGATCTTAACAAAGTCAATTCCATATTGGTCCACCTCGCCGTCAATTTGTTCCAACGCTTCCAGGATTTCTTGACATTCTGGACAATCTTCATCGTCATCTAAAACATTTTAAAGGTTAACTTTTGTAGCAAATAAATAACGTTTAATTATTATAAGATATTCTATATAAGAATACAGTCAATAAGTGAGACGTTAGGTCCTGAATAAACCAAGAAATAAGTTTAGTTACAGAAGAAAACAGCCAACAGATGCGACTCGAACAGGAGTCGCTCCAGCATGCGGTCGTTGACGGACTCTATCTCGTCGGCCAGCTCCCGGTTGTCGTCGTCGATGAGCCACTCTAGTATCGACTCTTCATTTTGTAAATCGCCTTCGAATAACAGTGGATTACCATTCCTGCAAAATAAGTAGATTACCATTTAAATAACCAGTGCATAATGTCCCTTTATGTCTACATTGTACATCATTATAAAAAAATACCTGAAGTACACCATTGCAGGGAAAGTTTTGATAGAGTATCTTTTAGCGAGTTGAGGATCCTGAATTTTGACCATATGAATTCCGTAAACGTCACATTCGTCGTCTATTTTCTCCAATTCCTCAAGAATATGATCGCAGATGTGGCAGTTGAGTTTATCTGTAGAAATATGAATTCTTGGCTTACGAATTGCAGTGTATAGAAAATTTATGGTTTCGTCTAATACAAGTTACGCGTTGTACTTACAGAAGTATACAGCTAAATACTGTGTCTCATCTACCATCTTTTCAAGCATTACCCTCGTAATGAGTTCAATGCGGTCTTCAGTTTTCTGTGTAATCAACCATTGTAGTACCTCCTCTTCCTCAGCTAAGGAACCTTCGTATACATTAGGTATATTGTTCTCAAAATAAACCATAACTGGAAAATCAGTAGCACCAAACGATTCAGCAATGGAGTAATCTTGTGTTTTGACAAATTTGATGCCATGCCTGTCACAATCGTCGTCGATATTTTCCAACTCTTCCAAAATACCAGCGCATTGCTCACAATCCAATGAATCTATAAAATTAAGCATAACTGTCAAAATGTAATTTTCGATGTGGGCTATATATCGTAAATACGACACACTATGAACGTAGCGTTCGGTCAAGGTACGGGTGAGACAAAAGATAGTTATCTACATAAAATGGGGGTGTACATATGTTTCTAGGAGGAGGTTCAAAGTCGGACGAAACTGTAATTGCTTTATGACAGTACAGTTTTGTGCATGAGAGAACATGCCGCATGCTCGATGCAGGCAGGATCAGGCAGAAATATTGTTCCAAATCTACATCGGTATATATTATCATTCTGTATAACTTTGTAGAGTACCCTCTATTTCCTGTAATACGTCGTCTTGACGATCTTTGCCTTTTTTCGTCGGCTTTGGGTTTGCTTTTGCATTGCATAGCTCACATAAAGTTTTGTTCCCTATTGAAAAGTAAATGTTAATTCGTTATTATAAAAGAAATCTAATATTTTTTCAAGATTTAATAAATAATCAGTTTGAAAATTTTTATATTTTTGTCATAATATTTATCATTTTACATAATAATTAGTTATAATATATTGAACCCAATTTTGGTACCGCGCAGACTGTACCACAATGTACAATTTACTTACAAAAGTACACAGCCAGAGAAGACGAATCTTCAATAAGGTCTAAAAGTTCCTGTCCCTCGAGTGCCTCTATCACATCACCAGCTGGGTTTTTCTGTACAAGTAGCCAACTGAGTAACTGATGTTCATCATACAAATCCCCTAAAACATATTTATTACGTTACAAATCAATTGACATAAAAGTTGCACCGACTAATTAACTGGATCAGTGAATGATTTACCAGCGTAAATGACGGGATCCTTGGAGCCCATCTTGAAGAACAGAACGGCCGGCAGCGCAAACACCCCGAAGTCTTTGGCCATCTGGCGGTCGTCGATCTTGACGAAGTTGATGCCGGCGCCGTCCGCATCGTCATCTATGTGCTCAATCTCCGCCAGCACTCGGGGACACTGTTTGCAGTCATTACTGTCTAAAACATGTAATATATGCAATTCCAACTAATATTAATTCAGTTACAATATGCTTTAATGTCAGAGGGTCTTAATATTTCCAAACAAGCTAAGGAAAATGTATCAGAAATATAAAATTTGAGAGATGTTTGCTTAGTAAAACAAAAGTACATTTAACGAATCACTCACAAAAGAAAACTGCCACGTAATCGGAAGTCTGTCGAATTTTCTGGAACATTTTTTTGTTGACTTTCTCGATGTGGTCTGTCAGCTCCATATTTTCTGGATTGGTCAACCAGTCGAGGATCTCCTCCTCGTCGTCCATGTCGCCGTCGTAGTTAATATATTTTGTCTTCCTGAAGTAGGTGATGCCGGGCGGGTTCCGGAACCCATACTTCTTGGCCATAAGGCGGTCGCTGCACTTGGCAATCTTGATGCCATATTCCGCCGCCTCGTCGTCTATCAACTCCACATGTCGGAGAATTCGTGGACTTCCTGGATCTTCCTCTTTGTCTGTAAATTAATTGATTGAAATATGATATGGTTAAATATTATTTCATTATTTTCTTACGTGTTATATAGGCATGTTCCTAAGAATTTAGTATTAAAATAATAGCGTGCAGTATGTTTTTTACTTCTTGCATACTCACAAAAAATAACAGCTAAGAATTCCTTCGTCTCGATGTACTTAAACAATGTGTCTCTATCGATCTCCTCTATGCTCTCGTCCTCCTTCTGTTTCACCATCCAGTCCAGGACCTCCATTTCATCGAATAGATTTCCTAAAATATTTGAGGTTAGTTCAATACTGAAAACCCTGAGAATCAAATTTGAAGCAAAGAAACCACATCCATTTTTGTATATTTTAAAAACTCACCATTGAACATCCAATGAACGACATGCGTGGACAACTATCGCTTAGCATGCTGACATCATTCGAGTGTTTATTCGGTTTAATAAAATATAGTCATTAAGTAAATGTATTTATTTAACAAAATATTGTACCAGCGCCGTATCAACATATTCCACATAACGAATAAATAAATAACATTCATGCGCAATGTCGAACAAACACTAGAGTTATAACTATAACATTGTGAGCGGGCCGGCGCCGGCGCAGGCGCGGGCGGACTCTGCTTTAGAGCTATGCGTAGTAGCAAATACGATCTTTAGCTATATCTAAACAAATAAATAAATCGACTCACTAACAGCTGTTATTATTAGTTAATTGTTAACGAATATTTATAATATTGATGATCATAATTGACATTCTGACAAAATTTTTAAAACCTAACAATGCTTTAACTTAGATATTATATTTAAGACTATCATATATATTATATATTGTGATATAAAAAGTAAGTATTAAAAGTCATGTATATAATGAGATTTTATGAAGAACTAGAAAACTATATATTATGAGCATGAAATCCTTAAATCGATAAGTCTTTCAAGGTGGCAAAGTAAGAGAAGTAAAAATGCTCTCTGTGTAGACACACCGTCGCGGTCGCGTCGTTATTTCTAATATTGGAATAAAATTTACAATCAATATAACGATTTATACATCAACTTACAAAGTTTCTAAATATCCCAATATTCACGAGTATTGTGGCTCAACAGCGAGTAACCACGGAATAACGAAAGCTTTAAAATGACAGGTCTGAGGGCTGCCGTCGGAGCCGTGGGGTTAGAATGTCGAATATGACGCAGCCTATGAGAAGGTCAAAGTGCAGCAATGAATACAGTAGACAGCCGCAAGTGCTTGCAGGGACCAAGGGACACGCTTACTGAGGGTTACTGAGGAGCCGAGTGGGCGCCGTGTGAGCGCCGTGTTAATGTAGCGAGGCTTCGATGCAGCGTTAGACTACAACGGGAAACTAAGTTATTGAACTCAATTCTGGTGAGCATTTAAAACACGTCCGTGTCCTTTGATTCGCGCACGCGCTTTGACAACAGGATTATGAAACGATATCACTGCTAGCACTACATTACTTATTTCTTTACCACCACCAAATGTTTTCAGAGTCGAATAAACCTTTTTTTCCTTTGCCCGCTTTGTCCGACTTCGCGAGAGCTTTGTTCCTCCCTTTAGTGGGTTTGTCCGGCACTATTTGTTTGTCCTTCCCCAGCTTCTTCGCCGGAACTCTGGTCGGGGTCGCCTTGGCCACTTTCGTCGGGCTTTGGACTTTAGTGGGACAGCACTGGTATGGTTCGTAAGTCATTTTTGGAACGGCCGGTTTCGCCCCCAATCCAATGTAGAAACAGCGATCGCCTGCAGTCAGTAAAAATCATTGTTTACACCCGGTATACATTAATCGAATAGAATAGTTACTTGCGTTAATATTGTGCATGTTTGAAATAAACCACGCGCTTCAGGAGTGCGCGCTTGTATATGTTATGTTAGTAATAACAAGAGTTTAAGAAGTTTGAGATTGCTAAGCGTTCGCGAATGACTGCAGGCAACAGCTGGTGGTGCAATGGACCCATGCGGGCTCTGGTCGACCATGCAGATGTCTAACTGGGGTACATCTGTCATTCCGTGCAGGCTACCGTCTACTATATATCGCTAATCATTTACCTGCGAACCCGCTTTTTATGCTATTATCATTATTGTCATCATCGTCGTCGTCATCATCATCATCGGCTTGGAAGCGACGACGGGCTACAGAGCTAGGCTTATGAACGCTTTTAAAACTTTCTTCCAGGTCATCATCTTCATCGTCATCGTTATCATCATCATCGTCATCATCATTGTCATCATCATCTTCATCGTCGTCATCATCATCATCATCGTCGTTGTCAACACCATTTTCATCATTATCATCGTCGTCATCGTCATCGTCGTCATCGTCATCGTCATCGTCTTCGTCATCGTCTTCGTCATCGTCTTCGTCATCGTTATCGTCATTGTCATCGT
>DWAJ01001530.1:0-21818 GCA_018238005.1 Eurema mandarina | reverse complement strand
TAGATAACGGAATAAATTACATATACATACTTTTCTTTTGTAAATACATACATACAATACATAGCAACACCCAGACCCCAGAAAAATACAAATGTAAATTACAAATATATTTTTCTGGTGTGGGAATTGAACCCACGACCCTTCGCTCAGAAGGCAGTTGTGCTACCACTGCGCCAAGCTGTCGTCATTTACGTTTAGTTATCTTTTTATTTAACAGAACAACATCAGAGTTTCTTGCCAGTTCTTTTATATATAAACTACCTTCCTAACCGGTGGTGTTGCTTTTTTATAATACCATGAGACCCCATAAGTAATGCTATGTCTATTTATAGGGTATACCTAGCAGAATATATACATTTGACTTTAAGTTATATTTAATACGCTTATGATCCTAGATCTAATATAATTATATATGTATATACTCAATGCTCATATATATGAGAGCTAAAGCGAGCTTCGTAGTGAAACTTCGCAATACCCGAGTAAGGTCGGTCGGTAACATTAGGTAGTAATGCGAGAAACTTGGCCTTATTATTTCATATATAAGTAGGTACGCTCATACTTTCTCCTTTATTAAATTTGTTAAAGGTTGACAATTGCAAGGCGGTTGTATTCTATCCACCTTATACTCTTTTATTCTATACAAAACTTCTGAGAATCTTTTCAAGCTATTTGGAGTAGAAATTTTGTAAAAAAACAGTACATTTCTATTGATGTCGCCTAAGACATCATTTCAAAGAAATTGTCATTACGGACTGAATATTTACAAAATTGTATGAAAATTTAACTATATATCAAATTATTAAAAATAATATTTCAACATTGTATAGAAGTAGTTTTATACGCGTCATATAAAAACGGTAAGTTAAAAATCAACGTCACTATTTACCATAATTATGTGATTAAAAAGATTGTTGACCTTGGCAAACGTTCAACTTCGGTCGTTTCATTGTAGACGTGCTACGGCAGTGCTACGAAATTGTAGCAACGTCGTAGCCACTGACGCTACGATTAATCATGAACCGCCCTAAACTCATTAAGTAATTATAATAGACCCTTCTAAAGTAAATATTTGACAAAAGTTTAATTTGAATACAGCTTAAACCTAGCTTAGCTTAAGGTTTACAATTTGTTATATCTCTGATTTTGAAAGGCAATTATTTTATGCGCATTTCAAGTCTAATTTAAATATACTTTATAGAAATTACAATTTTAATTATTCATATCATATTTTATAAAATTCTTATCATTATAAGATCATTATACTACGAATTGAAAAAAATAACTTTACGGCGAAGACCGAGCAAAATCCTAATGTTCCTTTAGTTGTTGCAAAAGGTACAAAACATTATACTTTTAGTGGCACAAAGTATTTTCTTTATATACTTCATAATTTCAAGAGAAACCCCTTTTAATGTATTCATATTATCGTGTACTTGGGACGAAAAAGTCATAACAAACTGAATGCAAAAGCTTCGTCTGTCGTAAAATTCTTTGACCCATATATTTTAATATTTAAACGTAAATTAACGAACGTACAAAACGCGCGTATAAAGAATGTAAAGGGGATAAACATTTTGAAACATATTTTACCTAATTAAAGAGATGCCGCATTTCGTTCTAGAAATTTCTGCCGTAAATACAACTACAATTCGTTTGTTTTACTTCATATATATTGTTTTTACTTCAATTTTATTTATTTGAACGTTGTCTTATAATAATACTGTAAAATTTTATACTAACACGTGAATGTTTTCTTAGGTTTCTTGTAGTTAAAAGTTAGAATTTTCACTTTACAAAAATATCCATACAAATGATTCGATTGTATTTTATGGAAAATATAAAACCTATAAGTTGATAATATAAAAATATAGGGCAGTAAATTTGATTATCGAAATCAATGCAAAAGGTAGACGCAGGTACAGAATTAAGATTTAAAAGCGTACATTTTTCCAAATAAAAATCTAATGCAATTTAATTTTCATATGACATAATATATTTCTAAAACATATAATTGTATTTCTAGTTAAGCTCAAAATATGTTTTGCCACAACTACCAGCGAAATATGAAAAAAGAACACTCATGATTTTTTGTAGAAAATACTATGGTATTAAACTGAAAATTATTTAACTTTTAAATTTGTCTGAAATGTACTTACAGATATTAGTCCAAATAACCGACCGACACGAAACACTACTTACACTACACTTTACACTAACAATTCGAAAATATCCTCTAACACTCGCTTAGTTCTTATTCACTTTACTTAGTGATACTATAAGTGTTCTATTTTAACCATACAGAGTCGAACATAGTTTTAACCGCACGTGTCGCATGCAGTGAGATTTCAAGAAGCACCTACAACACACGTTCAAACGGCTCGGCCACGAAGGCTAAACTGAGCTTCAAGCGTCTACGAAGCTTTCCGAAGCTTCATTTCCATCTCTTTCGTACTGTTATATCTTCGCGGTACGTAAAATGACTAGTAATAATATTTAAAAGACGATTACAAGTGTTTAAAGCGCACCACGATCGACGTGTTAGATAATGCAAATGTGTGCGTGAAAATTCCAACAATGAACGCGTTGTATTATATTTAATGGAGTCGCAACGAGCATGAGGAATGTCTCGTGCGTGCTCGTAATGTGAAACTACTTTCAGAAACACAAAGAATAGATTAATCTTCATTCCGAGTACAGGTGTCCCCGATAAAATATTACGTTTGTCACAAACACATACGTTCAATGCATTGCGGGTTGACGTCACTAAAACATGAAATATATAATGAATTAATATTAATTAGCAAACCAGTGGAAGTTGCGTCATTTACTTGAACTGTGACATTTAGAAAAACTGGGACGCTCAGCCGTACAAAATCTTGCTTTAATCTGTAATGTTTGTATAAATAAATAATTTTACGCATTTTATTTGACTAAAAATTCATATTCATTTCGCTTTTACTATAGTTATGTAATCACATATTTTTTTAGAATATAATGGATATAAAAAATTATTAAGTATATTTTTTAGACAGTACCTACTAATTCTATTCTACTGCTTTTATCATATCAAATAAACTTTTTTTTATTTTTACGACAAACAAGTGTTTAACCTAATTAATATTATGTTACTGGATTTATAGAAAACTGGTGATTGTCCTGTTTTAGTCGAGCCTTATATCAAGCATATTTCACAAATCCTTCTAAAAGAATACTAAATCAATGAATTAGTCTAGGCGTGAAAAGGTTATTAAGAAAAACAGTTTATTTATCAATATAGTTAGAATTATATTGTCACTAAAATAACTTAACATTTAGCCTTGAGAAATGTCACACGCGACAGATCTTCGATCGTATTCTGGGAAATGGGATCATCTATGATTTTTCCCCACCGTTCTCAGATGTCAATCAACACTTGGCGGCTATGAGTGCTATAGCGAAGCCGATTTAATCTTCAAACGTCAGTCCTAAATCTTTTGATATCGAAGCTTGCCGGTATTCAAAGCGGATTTCAATAAATCCGCCTTAAAATCAGGTTTAAGTACTTGAACACTGAATAGCGATTCTTTTTCTTGGGCGAAATATAGTTTTAGGTCGTATATACTTCAAAACATGGACGGTATGTACAAAAAATAAATGATAAACATAATCTTTATATATATAAATCTCGTGTCACAATGTTTGTCCTCAATAGACTCCTAAACCACTTAACCGATTATAATAAAATTCGCACACCATGTGCAGTTCGATGCAACTTGAGAGATAGGATAGCTTACATCCCGGTATTGCCCCGGGAACGGGAAGTGGGAACTACGCGGGTAAAACCGCAGGAAACGGCTAGTATTTTTATAAAAGCTTATTTATTTACTATACTATACCAATATTTAAAATACGTAAAAACTGATAATTTTATATAATATTAATTCACGTTACGTTTTCAAATTCAGCGTGTCTATTGACACAAAAGTCTCTCACAACCTCTAACACTCCGCACTGTCCAATACTTTTCTTGCCCATGTCGTATATTTACCACACTGTTTATCTAATACGTTTATCTAATAGAAAAATAAAATAAGAACGTAAAATATAAGAAACCTCTAAGTCATACCGTGAATGCATTTAATCGTATTGTTAAAAGGCCTTTTCATTTCCACTTCCGCAAATTCATCATGGCTACCAAAAATATTAGGGATAACGCAAAAATATTCCAATTTCGAAAACAGATTGCGGCCCGGCTATCCCTTATAAATATATTAAAGAACGAATTATGACTTGCACAACGTTATGTGTTCAACCTTTTTACAAAAGCCAAGGTCAAGTCGGAGCTTTTATAAAGTTTAACCCTTCAAAAGATCAATTACACAGAGCTACTTGATACCTTCTTAATTATCGTGTTTACAGTGTTCAGTTAATGTTTCGCTGATTTTATTTGTAAACTTTCTTTTGTTCAATACTTGTTAAATCTAAATTTACATTATTTATTTAAAACAAGGCAAATGTATTTCCTTATAACAAAGTAACAAGTAATTGTCGATATAATATTCTTATAATATATAGGTAAGTACATATTCTAAGATCATTATCTTTCAGAACCGTTTTCATTCAGTTTTTTTGAAAATACAAAGATAGTTTTAGGTTATTTATTGTTGTACTTAATCAGCTAATAACGTTACTGGATTAACTGTAGATAAATGTAAAAATAACCTAGCCTATTTAAACAAGCTTCCCTTTCTCACTTAATTAATCTTTAAGATTGGGTTGAATCCCATATGGGATCTAGAGGCTTCAAGTACCCTTGTACTTCAGCCGACCCGGCTAAGAACGAATGAAACGCGAAACGAAAGATAACATACCTAACTAACCAGTAACTATAAAACATATTTGTTATATAAAGGTAGTTTGTGTAGCTGTACATTTTGTTTTTTTTTATTGCATAACAGGTACGATGGTTTTAAAGTAGCTGTATGATCCGGTATTTTTCAAGATGATCTGTAAATGTCCTTATTTAGTTTTCTACTAATAATACTATAATATTCCATATAAACATTTATTACCGAAAACATTTAATGTAAGATGAGCTTCTCTATCATTTGGACTTTAGACTTCTGGGTTATAGATAACATAAAAAGTTAAATAACAAATTACTATTTTTATATTCATAAATAATTAATATCAACACTTATCTAGTGCAATGACGACGAATATAAAGCATACCTATTTTTATAAGTTCAAAACACAAATGCATCGAAATATTTATTATATATTCTTTTTTTTAATAATCAATAATTAATTGACAAGAAGGGTATGTTATTTTGATGATTATTATTATTCAGGTTGATACATAATTGACACACGTTACTAAGAATGTCAGTTTTTTATAGTTACAGTGTTTAAAATACTTGCGGTATTTTTTCTGTTTAAAGTACCGCAGGGACTGTTAAAGATGTACTTACGTAGGGATTCCAATCCGGTGGCTTTTTCAATCCAGCAGGATTCGGTCGAATTTTCAGCGACCCGGTCAGATCACCGAAGATTAAAACTTCGAAGCTAATAAGAATATCGAACCAATATTTTTAATTTGAAATTTTACATATTCTGCTATTATTGATATCTATCTACAAAATATTTCAATATTTCATTGTAAATAAACAAAACCCTTTAACCATTTACGATAAGAAGTTTTAAATTGATAACTTTTGACTCCGTAATAATAGAAACTAACCTTTATTCTAAGGCCTATGCAGCCCACGCCATCATTACAAATCTGTTTATAAGTAGCGTCACGAATCTTTAGCGCTGAACGAAACCTGCGCAGAAGTCAAAAATAAGGTATCGAGGGGACGGCACGACGCGCGGGGCGCGTGATCGTCGGGTGCGCGAGCGTTGATTGGTTCCCCAGTCGTGTTATCTTTCTCGCACCAATAGGTCAATTACGAGCGCGATTCTTCCGATGCGCAGCTATTCTCGTCCAGCGCTAAACATCCGTGACGCGACCTATAGTTATATGAATTTTGTACTAACGTCTGTTTGCGATTAATTCGGTTCACAAAGCCGAATTCCAACATAATATATGGCCTGAAAGCATACAGACAGCATAACGATATAAAAAGCAATTATTATATAAAACATGTTGTATTCAGAATTACAAAAAAAAATATTTCAATCCTATACCGTTAGTATCGTAAATGCGCCACGTTTTAACACGTGCAAAACCAGATAACCTTTATAAAAGTTTTTTTTTTAAATGGATGAATCTATACTTCACTACCTTACCAAATAATTAACTTCTTTCTCTTTTATAAGACTACATTTGCCCGGCCGTTATGTGCGTCTTCCCGTGACTTCTCTCTGCGCTCCTTCAAAGTCAAAGTTACATTCAAATTTAACAACTATACAAAACTAGTAAAGTTATAACTTACTCATTGATAATGTACTATTCTAATCCATACTATAAATGTGAAAGTAACTCTGTCTGTCACGCTAAAACTACTGAACCGATTAGAACGAAATTTGGTACACAGATAGTCTAAAGCCTGAGAAAGAACATAGGCTACTTTTTAACAGGAAAAAAGGGTTAAAAGAAGGGGGGTCAAAGTTTATATGAAAGTCCACGCGGACTAGCAGCTAGTTAAAAAATAATTATAAAAATCGGTCCACAACTTTTTGAATTTATTCATTACATACAAAAATACTTATAAGTAATATTACTGTAGGTAGAACATACGTTAACTGATAAACTATTCCCCAGTAGTAGGCGGCGAGATGAAAGCGATCAATGCAGCCAGCACGGTTAATTGAGCATCACTAACCGCCACTAATTACGGTAATCTGAAACACTTTGTGTGTTCACTGTTCCCGTAGTGAGACAATTAGTGAGGAGTTGCCATGTTTTATTCATACCGGTGTTGGCGATGTTATGACGTTTACTTTACATATACCTACCTAAAAGTTTTAAATTTATGAGCTTATATTTTAGAGTAAAGGTCTAGGTACGTTTGTAACAAATAAAACCGGTCAAGTGCGAGTCGGACACACGAAGGGTCTGAACCTTTAAATTTGTTGTGTTGTCACTTCTAATGCTTAATTCGAAGTTCTGTGAATATTTCAAGGGTTTGCTGTTGCTGTTCTGGTTAGTTTTATGGGAGCCCCAAAAATATTTATTTTTTTCTGCGGTTATCGCTATCGCTAGTTATTTCATAATTTTGAAGTCGGTACCACTGATATTGTAGTGTTTACATAAAACACTCATTGAAAAACTTATAAACGCACTAGTCACCCATACAATTTTTGAAAGTTCCCCTCGATTTCTCTGGTTTCCCATAATCAGACCCCGATCTCCTTAAAATGGGACCACTTCAGAACAAAAAAAAGAATTATGTCCAAACAAACATTAAAAAGCAGAGGTACGGTCGAATTGAGTAACCTCATTTTTTTGAAGTCGGTTTAAAGGTCCATCATCTTATTAAAAATTCTCCTAGAATATCATACGTATCTACTCACTAGTCGATATGTCAACAGTATGTCTACCTCTCTATTATAAAAAAATCCTAACAAACTTAAGGAATATGTAAAGAATATTTCTCTCTGTTAAAACGTCGGAAATGGATGCGAATTAGCACACAATAACGCAGGTGACACTCAGATTGACTCTACACCTTTGACTTTGAAAAAACCCCTTTAAAACGGGGATGTTTCGCATATGGAGATAATTGGAGCTTCATGTTAAAAATTTGCTTTTTTTCTACCTTGTATTTTTTTAGGTTTAGATGATACAGAGGTTCAGTCTGTAAAATACAATTGTTTTTTCAAATAATTAATTAATTGCAAACAGCTATATAGGGATTTTAAACATCTTTAACTTTTTTATAGTGGGGAAATCCTCAAAGGATACTCATGGACCTCGGGGAAGGACCACGGGTTATGTCGGACTTCTACCGACCAAAACCCCACTGTTTACCGTTCTGCTGCAGCGAGTGGGGATCCCGGGTACCTTCGAAGACTCTTTCGCGAAAAAAAAGTGGACAAGTTGTGCCTTAACCATGTTGTGTTTCCCATCCTTTCAATAGACACAACAAACAAACATCTTTACCTACTCTGTAAAAATTTCTCTCTATTCTCGTCAATCGCGAAACATAAATGACGCGTACTATACTTACTTACTAAAAATAACACAATTTCACACAGTAAATTGGAAACGCCAATTGCACTGGTATGTGCTCATATGTGATACGCAGTTTCCGGCGTCGCTCGTGTTTTTGTGACGTCGCGTGGACTCATACATATGTACGCGCGTATGTTGTCCGTCTGTCCTTTGAAACTCCGACCCGTTTCAAATGGCTCGGCCAAGGGTCAAGCAATTATGTCTACAAACTTTCAACAATTTCAACCATTATTGCAGGGGTGAGAGCGACGAACAAGTAATATATTTATACAGATGTATATAAATAAGTATATACCTATTTACTTGGGCGTTTTTATAGTTTGCGTTGGAATTGAGTTTTAGAGATACAAAATTGAATTATGTTTTAACATTTTATTATCTATAGATAGACAGTGTATAGTAATACTTTAATAATGTTCGTTTCTAACCTAACAAAAGCCATCAGTGAGATTCCGCATGTAAAAAGGAGCGTACCGTGCCTTAAAAGGCCGGCAACAACACTAATACTACCTATACATACTAATTTTCATCATCAAGTGACGCACCTCAGTCTGCTCGTTTGCTCCCTCTTAAAAAAACATGTAAGGCTTAATATTCGTTCATATCAAACTTCTTCGAACTGGATTTTCACATTTTAAAGTAATTTCCTTACCAAAACTCAAGACTATCAAATTTAATAAAGATATTAACTAAATTGTTTTGTTATCAAAGGTTTTATACCGCGAAAGTCTGCGAAGGTGCCCATGACAGCGGAGAGATGGAACATAGTCGGGTTTTGGAAGAAGTCCCATAACCGAAGATCCAATCCCCGAAGCCCATGGGTGTCGATTTCCCTACTATAAAAGAAAAATGTTTTTTTAAGAAATATATTAACAAAAATACCTTTTACGCATTTATTAATATTAGCTAAAAAGGAACGCACATAAAAGTTTATCGCTAGCGCAATAAAATTTGATTGATTGTATTACAAGCGGTAATGAGGTTGTGTTCGACGATGTGCGAGCGGCTCTTGGCCATCAATCATTGTACAAGTATTTTTACGAGAGCCGTATACTTTATGTGAATAACTGCGTATGAGTTTTTATATATTTATGACATTTTTTTCTATTTTATTACCCATAACAATGATTACCTATAGGTAGGTATAGTTTTTTTTTATTTTTTGTTGTTGATGTTGTTGATGATAGGTACTACTTGTAGGTACTTAAAGATAGTACTTGCAGGTATTTTTATTTTTGTTTTTCGTACTTACCTTGATGATTCAAAATTGGCTGAGAAAAAGGCCTATAGGCTGTTAATAGTTGTTTTCCCGTCAAATTACAACTAAAAAAATTAATAATACTTACTTTACTTTTAAAAATACATAAAATTTATGAAAACTTAAACAAAATAAATAAAAATATATATTTTAAAAGATTGCCTAAGGTTTGTGCTCTTGAAAAAGGATTTTTTTATTAGTGTGGCAATCGAACCAATAACCCTCGAACAAGAAAGTATGGTTTACCTTTTCACCAACAGTCTTCAAGTAACTTAGTAACAATACTTGAACAATGACATTGAATTACGATAAGCTAAAGTTATAAGTAAGTTCATATGTAACCTCCTCCAACAGAGCTTATAATACAAATTTAATCTAAGTAACTTACTTGAGGATCTATTAAGCTAATGGAGGGTAGGAATAAGTTACCGAAGTTTCGAGACTCGCATGATAATTATGATAAGGTTTTTCATAAGAAAGCGTGAGTCAGCGAATTTTGAAAGTTAATCAAAAGCAAGTCTGCAATGTGTGATGACTGGAGTTTGTAAAATTTTAAAGTAGGTACCAACGTTTCAAGAATTTTTCTTAATATTACCTATGAATAAATTAAATTGTTTTACTTGGGGTAACTCCACTTAATGAGGAACTAGATAACTAGTAAATAAGATACTGAGAATTATGTTTGCTTAGACAAATAATCCATACTAATAGGTATTATAAAGGTGAAAGTAACTCTGTATGTCTGTGATTCCATCACGCTAAAACTACTGAACCGATTCGAACGAAATTTGGTACAAAGATAGTCTAGAGCTAATAATAATAAATAGGTGATCCAAATGCAGTCCTATCTGTAGCCGAGTTGAATTATAAATTTGACTTTAATAATTAATTAATTATACTTATATTAAAATTTCATTATTTTCTTACTTACACACGACATTTATATTAAGTCACTCTTATTTAGATGATATTATTTTTCTATTAATACACCTACCACCAATTTTAATCATATTAAATTAAAAGTTAAGAACTCTTAAGTGAAGGGTGGAAATGTAATGAAAATTTCAAACGAACTGAAAATCGGATTGCTGCTATATTTCCCCGACACGTACTTCTCCAACCCTTTTCCCATTTCAGAATATTTATACGATACGTGATTCTTTTAAATACCCTTTTGTCGGGTACTATAAACTTTAAAAGGTTACCTGCTATTTCTCTTCTACTTCCTACAAATTTTATGAACGCGAAACTTTGTGAGGATGTATGTTTGTTCTTAGGATGTTAGGGAGCTTCGTAACAGTATCCGAAACTATCGGATATCCGATAAAATATGCGTAACCGCAACTGAATCCGAAATAAAAGTTTCGGATAATATCGGATAGGGCCGACATTTTCATTTTAGGTAGACAAGTTAAAACTCAATATTTTTTAACCGACTTAAAAAAAGGAGGAGGTTCTCAATTAGTCTGTACTTATGTATAATATTTTTTTTTATTTATGTTCACCGATAACTTCGTCGTTTATGAACTTGATGTAAAACAATAAGTGTTTGTTTGGTTACGTCGATACCGGGGCTGGTTGTGACATTTTTTTTACAAACTGTCATATCTTTTTATTTCTTTCATTGTTTTACCCGAATACAGGTTTGTTTGATTGAGTAACTATTCAGGATCTTAATTTAAAATATATTTTATGTAGCAGAGTAATAATTTTGACATATATATATATATATATATATATATAATTATAAGAATTCTGAAAAAAGAGGTGTGTAACTTTCAACCCCGTGCTCGGGGCTGGTTGTTACACTACACGGGGCAAATTGTTACAACAAAAAACAAACGTATTATAAGAGTTTTTATTAGGAACAATCATCACAATTAGTAACTTTTCTTAATTGTAATAACATAACCGTAATATCTATAAAGCAGTCTTGCCCCATTACAACGAAAACATAATAAAATAAAATGAAAAACAAAATTACAAACTTATTATTAGATCTTCTACTACCTATATAGATTGTTGTAGCATGTACTTGGTACCGACTTCAAATCACTATTAAATCATTTCGATATACTAAATGAAAATTGAAAATGCGTATTACTTTGTGCGAAGCAAATTTATTTTTTGCTTTTTAGTTTGAAGTCGGTTTATTTTTGTTAATTTATAATAATTTTCGTTTTATATACTTAGCTGTAATAATTTCTCACACTGATTGTGATTCCTACCAAATGGTGACATTGAAATAAGACGATTATTACCTATTTGTATATAACAAAAATATAATAGATTATAATTAAAACAAATTCGTGTTTTTAAAAATATTTCAATAAATAACTCAAACAATTTGAGTTTAAACATATTAATGTTAATAACGAAAAATGTATGAAAATGAGATCATAACCAAAATTATGGAGTGTGAACAACTGTATATATACTTAATTTAATAGCAATAAAAATTTTGATAGCAATCGTAGTCTCGTTAAAGAATTAAACATAATTATACATTATACTAATTATATCTCATTAATATTCTACTTATTTCTCTCGCGTCAAATTCGTCAACGGCAATAAATGAGCAATTAAAATAGTCATTAACGCATTCTGGTATTTACAATATTTTAATTAATGTTATAACGCGTAATGTATTGTTTTGGGTGAAACGGTTAATGGCGGTTATAATATGACAGCTTCAGAATTTCAGAACGAGTCGTTCGGTAGGTAATTTGAATTTAGAACGACTTTATTTTTTATAGCATGCTACGGTATGTTGATGTTTGTTTTTTTTTTCTTGGATGGACTATGGATTTGGCTTGGGTTTGCTGGAATACTAGATTAGGGATTGATTTTATCCTGATGTTGCCATAAGAACGGTGATCATGCAAAACTGCGCGGCAAGGTAAGTTATAAATAAATAAAATTATTTTGTGAGAATGTATGTTTTATTGTTTCTTTTTTGTTTTTTTTTTGTTATTAGTATGTAGATAAGTGATATCCAAGACTAACACACATCCCGGTATTGTTCCGCGGGACACTGCTTGTAAGTATAGGTATAGGTAACATTAGTATGATATAATTGATTCGTTCTCTTATTACAACAAATATTTTAGTGATGTAAGTTTGAATGTTGTATACATAGAACACCTAGAACCGCAATATGACCACGCGAAATGTTTCTATTTAATTCGTCGCCGTAGAGCGTCAATGAAAATTTATATATTTTTTCGTAGATTTAAAATTTTCCACATTTATAGGGTAAATTTCTTATAACAGCAACATTATATATGGGCTTGTATACGTGTCATGGAACTCATTGAGTTTAAGAACGTGCTTTTGAACAGTTTTAGTTTCAATTACGGATTAACGGTCAATGGTTACTATTATACTTTTGTAATCGACAGTATAGTGCGCTTCATTTATGTTTAGCGCTGGAGGAGAATAGCTGCGCATCGGTAAAATCGCGCTCGTAATTGACGTATTGGTGCGAGAAAGACAACACGACTGGGACAACCAATCAACGCTCGCGCACCCGACGATCACGCGCCCCGCGCCCCGCGCCGTTACCTCGATACCTTATTTTTGACTTCTGCGCAGGTTTCGTTCAGCGCTAAAGTTTCGTGACGAGTACTATACCTACAATAAATAAAAAAAATACAATACCAGGAAGGCTTTTTCAGATCGTTAACAAGTTTTCAACTTCTAACAATTCAAATTCTGTTATTTATATTCATAAAAATTGCTCAATGTATTTGTTATTAATACTTGAATAATGCAACACATAATATAAATAATTAATTAAGGTTTTAATTGCCGTACATTTTTGTATTAAATTACTTTCCGTATTTACCTTAATTATATAACCTATTTAAAAATGCAAAGAAATGCAATTCCCGCGGTTTCTACACAATACCACAGACTAACAATACGCACGTCGCACAGATAATACAAAAGTATAATGTAGATTCGCAAGCACTGTTATTTTTCGCACCGCTACTCGTTAAAAGATAAAAGAATGAAGAAAATTATTATACCTAATGATGAAGTTCTCTTTGATTGCTACACTTTGAGGTACAGTTGACTGCATAAGTAAGTCATAAAAGCTTTGTAGATTTATAACGCCCTTTTTGAATATTGAGTAATAGGAATACAAGCCAATTGCGAGGCAGGCAAAAGACATAAAGAACATAATTTTTTTTTCTAACTCAACATGTAGGTACCTATTGTAGTAGATATAGTACCTGCTTAGATATCGATATTTAACTTCTATATAGCTTTCAAATCATTAGCTATGACAACAAAAGCGCTATTAATTTTCTAGTAGCAGAAAACATTCAGTATCATTGAATAAAGGTTGAAAAAAAAACGCTTCGTGCGCGCGCAGAGGCGGGACCGCTTTGATCTCGCCGAACGCCCTCGAATTGAGTTTTTGTTTAGTTTTTTAACTGTTACATGCGACCATTTAGTCGGTACATGGTTATTGACTTAACCGTAGTTTATTGACGTTAGTTTGTAAGTTTATTGCATTGTTATATTAATTTAATACTTAACTTGTAATGTGGAGAGTTAAACTTTGTCATGTGAGATTCTTTTGGGTTTTTTTTGTATATTCTTAAGCGTTTTAGAGAATAGTTTTATTGATAGATAACAGGATTATGTATCATAGGTTACAAAAAATATGTTCACACTAAAATTGTCAAGAAGTTTTCGGATAAAACTTTAAAAGGCTTCTTACATGGCAATGTTTAATAACAGTTATTAATAGGCATCCTTATTTATAAATTGTAACACGTGAAAACCTATATTTAAAGAGAAATGAACTAAAACATACCTAAATCAAGGGACAAAACACGTTAGTCAGGATTTGCGGCAAAACTGTGACGTCAAAATTACGTCATTACCTACTAGGAAGAAATTAATTTTCGTGTCCGACACAATAGGTTATATTACGTCACTCGCCAGTACGATACTTTTTTGGACATAACGTTTTGAAAGCTTGAATTTTTGAAATATAATATTTTTTATAATCCGTGATTACTTGTTCGCTTATAATCATTATTATATAGATAGTATAAAACAAAGTCGCTTTCTTCTGTCTGTCTCTATGTACCTTATATGTAGGCTTAAATTTTAAAAACTATGTAACCCATCACATACTCGTAGTGTGATTCAAGAGGAAGGTTTATGTCTATACTCCACTTATAAATGCGGGTAAAACCGCGGGTAAAGTACCTAATTAATAATAAAAATTTGTCAAGGAGCCTGTATAAATCTGTCAGAACATAATTCAATAAGACATAGGTACAAATCAAGTTTATCAGTAGATAAGAGATTTTACGAGTCGCGTTCGTATGATTTATCTAAATTGGTGCCAAGAATAGGTTTTAACGACCATTTTATCTCGTTAATATGAGATTAAGAAATTCGAATGTATGTCAATAGAAAAGGTGTTACTGATTTATTTGGTTTCGACCAATTAGATTCTAATGATATTAGTGTACTTAGAAATCATTGAAGAAATATAGGTACTTACTTAGTATACTTTTATTATTAATGTTTGCTTGTAAATTCTTACTAATATTAGGTATTTAAAATGTATGGATAATTGTTATTACCAACTAAATAGATTTGGCTACATTTGGCCAAATAAGTAGCTTACCTTAATTAACTCATAGGACGCTTTAATACCGCTGCTGCCCTGGGAACGGAAACCACGAACCCGTCATGAATTAAAAAAAACCTCCTCAGCAAAAGGCCTAGACATCTAACCTTACGAATGTCTAGGATTGAAAAGAATTTCTGATTGTACATGTACACATGGTTTATTTGTTGTATTCCACTTAAATCACTCTATCTGATAAAAAAACGGCATTGAAATCGGTTGAGTACTTTAAAAGATTTTAGCATACGTAGTGGCTCACGGAAGAAAGTGACTTTCTTTTATAGGTACTATGTTATTGCAAGCTTCATTAAGCTGAAGTTTATAAAGCTTAGCTAAGCAATATGTAACCTTGACAAGCTCATTAAAAGCTATTGCTAAATACCTGTTTAAAACAAATACTTGTAAAATTACCTTTAGGTAGCAAACCAAATTTTTATTACCTACTCATAAAGATAACAGAGTCGATAAGGAGGCAGTCTTCTTTATTTCGGTCGCATTCTTTACGTTGTTATTTGATAAGAGGATACCTACATACATACATACACTCTGCTACTTGAATTGAAAAACCCTCAGATGAAATCAAATTTTGTCCTAGGTTGACATATTAAATGCTGATTTGGTACGACTTACCTAAAACAATTACTTACTACAACATCTACTATTAAGGTACTTTTAAAACAATCAATTTAATAACATTTACAATTTAATAAAGGAAAAGTTGTTGATCGGGTGAAGTGTTTTGTCTCTTATATAAAATGCATATCCATCAACAAACACAAATACAAAGTATAAATGAATAACGTCATTAAATAATGTGAATCTAATTCAATGTTGTCAAAAAGGTTCGAGCTAAGGAAGTTCGCAGGTCGACTAATTAAAAATGGGCCACCCACGATCACGCTAGATCCCTTATACCCTAATTAAGCTAATTTATCGAGACAATAAGAGAAATTATCGGCGGGTAGCGGCCTCTTTATGAGAGGTATTAAATTGTCTGTTTTAAGAGCTACTGGGATACACCGACCGTAGGGTTATGTAGCACGAGAGTTTAATAACTCTACGTTTGTGTAGGTAGGTACGTCTCTACGTAAGTGTATATTGTCATTACAAAAACAAAAGAGAAACAAAAGATCCTACTAGATGTCCAATGGGACTGATCTTTTGTTTTGTTTGTAGGTGTTTTTGAGCCCTCTAACACAGGTAAGGTAGGTATATTAAAATTAATTTAATATACCGTATACGTAGATTCCACAATACTGTTTTTAATAAAATTATAAACGTCGTTTTTATAATTATTAATGGGCGATAAAACAGTAGACGGGTAGATATATGAAAATAATTGAACGCCTAATTGATTTCATTTGAAATTTGACAAAATATAGCAAAGGCTAAAAATAATAATACATAAAAAAGCGGCGTTTTTCGACGCTCATGTGCACAGCTCTAAAGGCTTTGCGGGTCGGTAAATGGAAGATCGAATCGATACAAGGGCCAGGGTTTTGAAAACACGGGGACAGATGACCGTTAGTTGACAGCAGGGTTTTTTGTTTGATCCTCGGTTTGTAATTAACCTAGTTAGAAGGTTTTTTGGCTTAAAGTTTTTTTTTTCTGAAGGTGCTTGGGCATCAACGGTTCATTTATTTTGAGTACTTTTTTCATTTTATTAATTGGTATAGTTAGTAATAAACAAACAGTTTTAAAGAGTTAACTCGTAGTGTCGTCCAGCAGATTTTGTTCAGAAGGTTCAGTTACTTAATATGAGCTAAATATACCTATAGGTAGGTAGGTACTTACTTTCAATAACAAAAGTTCATTAGGTAAGACCTACAAAATGCAATAAAAATCAGGTATATTGGAAATTATTAATTAGCTAGGTACCTATAAGTATGGATAATTTTATAACGATGATTAAGTCATTTTAAATAAAAATATTGGATACCATAAGATTGCATTCGACTTTACCAACACGATTTTTATTGTAAAATACAGATTATGAGTTTTTTTTACGTATGGTAGTCTAGACAGCTAACAGATAATTTTGCTACTTGCAACACCGGATAATTATAATTAATTCCTTATAGGTAAAATTTCCAACTGGCAACAATTATCATTTTACTTAATTATCCGGGGAACTTAAACTGGGTGGTCGCCTAGCTATCTGATATAGAATAGATTCAGTAACGAAAGCGAAGGAATTTTATAGTCGATTGATAAGAGGTGGTGAGCAGGTACCTACTAGTGATTAAACGTGTATTTTATGACGGTAGCCCTGTCGGCGGTTAGGTAAAGGCAATTTGCTAGGGTTGGTAGGAAGACGTTTCAAAAATAATGATGAAGAAAATCACTTGTAGCATAAAGGAATCTAAAAATCAAGCAAAAAAAAGAAAGGTCTGTATGACTGAAATATAAGTAGGTACACCTTTATTCTACCTACCTGTGTTATGGATAATCCTCAAAGGAGTTTATAGAAAAAATCAATTTAAATAAGTTGATCCCTGTGACCACTGTGTAGCGATTCCTTCAGGTTTAAGATATTAGAGGTGTCGTGTTACTAAGGTAAATATCTATGTCGCAGGCCGATTGTATTATCCGCTGTATTACATTACGACTAGGTAGCCGTTTTACGAAACAGGACCGTTTTGCAATTGCCGTACCTATTGAATGCGGATAAGTAAAAAACCGCCTAAATGTATTCGTCGCCATATGTTAGTTTTTTAATATACCTATTAGGTTATGTTAGGTTAGTTATTTATCATTATAAATAAAACTTATATGATCTTTAATAAAAATAAACCTGAGTAATCAAGTTATTTTTATAATGATACAAAAACTATGACAATGATACAAAAATTATAAGAATATAAGAATTTATAATGTTACAAAAACTACGCAAGACAATACGATTTTAATCTTTTATAACAGTTAAATTTGACAACCCTACACGGCTAACATACACATAACATCGAACCCAAGATACGCGGTAGTTAAATATTATCTACGTTAGGCTACTGTTTTATCTAAATGCGTAGTTATTTGTCACTTTACGAAATGCCTCGTTTTGTAAAAATCTGTGTAGCCAAGATTATTCGGTGTCAAATATTTTATTGGTGAGATATAAAAAATTCATTAGATTCCAACAACTGGACTAACGAAAAGTACGTAGGTATTAAAGATAGTGGTTTTGTTTTCTCAAGATGCTATTTTTATCTTCTTCTGTCTTCATGCCTAGGTACTTATTCATGTTAATTAAAATTAAAGTACAATTTTATTAGTGAAATAAATTAAATTTCAAAATGTAGGAAAGGTATATTTAAAATAATGAACATGTATACGTATTAAATAATTTTTCATATTTTGCTTGAATGCAATCAAAAACACAACTCGAAACGTTTTTGTATACACTTTGAAATTAAAATAAAAGTTATATGGTGTTAATGCTGCCCTCTGTTGAGAATACGACACACTACATACTTTATTGTGCTATACATTTAGATATGGCGAAACAATTTCCGAATTCATAAATTTTTAGTCATGATAAAACAATTATAACGAAAGTTTAAATATTTATATTACATTTGGCATTATAAAGATATTTCCTTTTTTGGAAACGATGTGACAATCATACTCTGTGGCCCAAAATTTGACAAATTTACTGGATTGGCGTGACATTGACATTGACAATAAACACAAGTCGGCCGAGAAACTGTTGCTGATAAATAATCTTTTCTTTTTAACAAAAAAATGTGTTCGCAATACAACAATATCATTAATTATACTTGACAGTGCTATGAATCCGCTGAATATTGCTGAATGGTCACCAGACCAAGTACTAGAATGGCTAACAGGTAATATTTGATAGTGTTGTCGCTTCGGCGGTGAGTCATGACGTTATACTGATAGTGTTTTGATGCAGGATTGGGGCCTATGATCGCTCAGTACGCGCCAGTTCTACTAGACAAGGGCGTGAATGGTGCTAAGCTTCTGACTTTACGATGTGACGATCTCGAATACCTTGGAATCCGTATAATCGGACATCAGGAGTTGCTGCTGGAAGCCGTTGAACATTTGCGTAACTTTGTACGTATGGGTTGGTTTATTGCATGTTTATGTAATATTAGAATGTCGTTGATATGCAACAATATTTCCCTGTTCTACAATTCAATGAATATGTGTACAACTTAAGTTTTAACACAGATGTTATCTAGATTCAAAAGGTGTATTAAAAAAAGTTTAAGACCAGTAATCACTTAATCAGGCTAACTTAAGAACTTGTGATGTTACTACCGTTTACCCATTATTAAATAGATATATAGAGAATAATAAAATTGAATATTACATTGACAATATTCAATTTTATTTCTTTAATACTTTATGTGCCAGCATTTCAACAACAACTTCTTCAACAAACCTTGTCTTTTTCCAGCACTATGAAATTTCCCGTGAATGTGTACAACAGCTGGCTCTCCGAGTATCTGCAGCTGCAGCATCCCTCGCTAGAGCTCTACGGCACCATGCCGATACAAGGCTAGAGACTCATTCCCTGGCTGATGTGGCTAGGACAGTGCATGCTGTGAAACCTCTAGTCTGTTGGTTAGATAGGTAAGTTTGAGCTTTAACTACACGAACTTATTGTCTATATTAAATACTGATTATGAATGACGTATTGGTTATTTAAAGTCTTCTTATTGTGTGAGTAAAGTGATAGTTAAGTATAGTTGGAAATAATGAAAGGAAACTGTTATTTTATAAAAACAAAGGTTTTTACTTGTGAGTAAAAGGACGAAATGAAATATGTTTAGTGTTTACTATAGTAAATGTTTTAATACAGTATATATTATGTATATACATGAAAATGACAGGGCACCATAAAAAACATTATAAAAATCAACTATAACTAGGATCAATTATTATCATAGACCACAATAATATAAGAATACAAGTCATAACCAAACATTCCTAATAAATTTTGACAAATAATATTTTCAAGATGGCCGCTCTGCTCCGGCGCGCCGCTAGCCGAACGAAAGGCGGCACTCCTAAAGCTATCCTTAGAAGCGGCTACTTGCGCTCAAAGGGACAGATTTGCTGAGCAACCGGCAAGGGCTGTCGCTGCTGCAGCAGCCGCCGCTGCTGCTGTTGCTGACTATATCATACAGGTATGTTGAAAGGTTTCTTCTTACTATATACACCTGTATTTGACTGTATATAAGAATCTTATACCATATAGCTATATATCTACATCTTTATAGCCACTGGTACAGTCTTATGTCGATGAACATTCACAAATACCAAACCTCAAAAAAGTAGAAAACTTAGTATACAAGGGTACTGACAAGGAATTAATATTTTGAATATTATTTTATTTTGAAGTTTTTATTGTGTGTATTTGGAAGTTTTCACTTACTCTTGTTATAAAAATACATATTGGATTTGCGTTATTTTAAATTTATTCATGTGAGATATTTTAAAATAATTTAATAAAACATTTAGGTAAATGTGCTTTATGTCTGTTTTGTTGGCTGGTAAAGTTAAATTAAACGATAAGGCAGCATTTAGCTTCTAATTTTGAGTTTTTATTATGTTTGTAAGGTTTTATTTGTGTAAAAAGGTTTCAATAAATAAGGGATATTCATTCAACTGTGTTTTCATTACAGGATGTCTCTGACCCAATGATCCTCCAACCGGCGTCAGTAGACACAGTTACGTTGAAACAAGGGAACAGACCGCTAGGCTTCCAAGTGGTGCCATCCTTCTGTGGTCATCATCAGCTCGCGCACATACGGTTTGGGTCACCGGCTCATGCGTCAGGACATGTTCATGAGGGAGATGAGATTGTGCAGGTAAATAGACATAATAATAATACTTACTTTGACTGTTTTTGTTGAATCTGGTTTTAGAACCAATACTTAATTATTTTTTGTACTTATTTATTTATTTAAAACAACACATACACTACCATTACAGTTTACCCAATTTGATAGTGTACTCATTCAAAACAGTCACTAAAACAATTCTTTTCAATTATGTAGTTAAATAACACCATATTATGTAGCTCAGTTGAATTAAACTTTGAAAGTACATATCTTTTTATTTTAAAAGAGCAACCATCAGTGTTTCTTGTCAGTTTTTCTCTTTAGAAACTGCCTTCTGAACCAGTGTTAAATTGTTTGTTTTGTTATATAAAAGTGCAATGATATGTGGCTTAGTGGAATAAATATATGTTCCCTAAATTAGTTAGTGAACCAAGTTTATTCTGCAATTACATCCCCATGGACTTTCATATAAATGTTGACCCTCTATTATAACCCTTTTTTCCAGTTACAAAGTAGCCTATGTCTTTTCTCAGGTTCTAAACCATCTGTGTACCAAATTTCAGGCATGATAGCAGACAGACAAAGTTACTATCGCATTCATATTATAGTTTATACTTATACTATATATAAGTAGATAAAGTTCCCTACTTTATTTATTACTAGTGGACTTGTGCCCACTTCATTGGGCATAATGTTAACAAGCCTTTTTTCATATAGCCACTCAGCAATAGTGTGGCTTTCTATTGGTGATAAAATTTTCAAAATCGGTTCAGTAGATCCCGAGATTACCCCTTACAATTTAACAAACACATAGTATATGTATTAGTATACATTAGTATAGTCTAGTTTATATATTAGTATAGTCTAAAAGATAGGTGATGCTATGTGTGTGTGCAGGTGGGCGACACGTGCGTGATAGGATGGAGC
>DWAJ01001529.1:0-21821 GCA_018238005.1 Eurema mandarina | reverse complement strand
CTAGTTTTATCCACAACGAAGTTACAGGGGGTCGAAAATGGCCTGAGTTGCTTCGAGAAAAGGATGGTACGGCCGTGCCGCTTTTTTGCTCGACTTGGTGGGGGCACTGCCGTGCCCCCTGATGTAATTTATGCGTTATCTAGCTGCCATAACTCAAGTTCTGCTTAGCGCGGAACTAGATGGCGCTGTGTATAATTGTCCTGAAATATTCATAATAATAATTATTATTATGTTATGCCTTTATTCTATACTAGCGCCTATCCCGGATATGTTATGCATGTATTATACATATAACCCTTCCTCTTTAATCACTTTATCTATCAAAAAATCCTCATGAAAATCGGTTGTGGTTTATACCTCTTTCATGCCGTTCTTTTTATCAGATAGAGTGATTAAAAAATAAAATAATTAAAAAAAAACTCTTGCAGGATCTCCAAGACATCTTGGACTCATCACCTCAAGGCGTAGTCTACTTCAGCATGGGATCCGTGGTGAAGTCAGCGCAGATTGATGAAGGAACCCGAAGAGATCTGATCAATATCTTCGGCGGGATGAAACAGACTGTCTTGTGGAAGTTCGAGGAGGAGATTCATGGTCTTCCGAAGAACGTTCACGTCAGGCCCTGGATGCCACAGTCCAGTATTCTGGGTAAGTCCGATAACGTGAAATTAATTGCCAAGTAAAACAATAAGTATTTGTTGGGTAAAAATAGATTGTTGTAGCATTTACTTGGTACCGACTTCTTAGAAATAACTATTAAATCATTTCTATATACTAAATGAAAATGCGTATTACTTTGTAGGAAACAAATTTATTTTTTGCTTTTAAGTTAGAAGTCGTTTATTTTTTGGTAAAAATTATTTTATAGATAATGTAATCATATTAAAACTTGATGTTCAATATCAATTTAATCCATACTTAATATCATAAATGCGAAAGTAACACTATCTGTCTGTCTGTCTTTCCATCACGCTAAAATTACTGAACCGATTAAAACTAAATTTGGTAAACAGATGGTGTAGAGTTTGACATAAAATATAGGCTACTTTTTATCTGGAAAAAAGGGTTATGAAAGGGGAAAGGGGGGTCAAAGTTTATATGAAAGTCCACGCGGATGGAGTCGCGGGCAACAACTAGTTTTTAACACTGTAACCATATTAAAACTCCCAGTAAGTTTTCTATTCTTCCTAGTGCACCCTAACGTGATGGTGTTCATCATGAATAGCGGTCTACTAAGCACGTTAGAAGCCCTATATTGGGATGTTTCGATACAATTTTTTTCCACAAAACTCCAAATAAGCTCTCAATCCTTCCCAGCGCACCCTAACGTGAAGGTGTTCATAACCCATGGAGGTCTACTGAGCACGCTGGAGGCGCTGCAGTACGGGGTGCCGCTGCTGGCGGTGCCGGTGTTCGGGGACCAGCCCGCAAACGCGCACCGCAGCGTGGTCGCCGGCTACGCGCTGCAGGTGCCCTTCGCGACTGACATGGCGCCTAGGCTCAAAGAGGCCTTACTCGAAATGCTTACAAATGATAAGTAAGTTTTGTTGATCAGTTGATCTGTTGATATATTGTGACTAACATGGCACTTAAGCTGAAAAGTACCTTGCCTGAAATGCTTGCGAATGATAAGCAAGTCTGTTGATCAGTTGATCTGTAGATGTATTGCAAATGATATGGCACCTAGGCTCAAAGATGCCTTACTCGAAATGCTCGCAAATGATAAGTAAGTCTGTTGATCAGTTGATTTATTGCGACTGATATGGAACCAAGGTTGTTGATACGAAAATTTTAATGAAACGTAAATAAAGTTTAGACGGCAATGTTAATTCTCTCTCTCTTAACTCTAAATAAAATTTTAACGAAATGTTAATAAAGTCAAGAAGGTAATTGTCATGTCTTTTTTTTGCAGATACTACAAAAAAGCCAAATTCGTATCAAGGCTGTTTCGCAACCGACCTACCTCCCCTGGGCATCTTATCCCACATTATATAGAATTGGCTATCGAGAGCAAAGGTAAGGAAATAAAATAAAATTGATCTATAATATAAAAATAAATCGCAAAATGTGTTCGTAAGCGCATAATTCTATAACAGACCGGATTAACCTATTTTATTTACAATAACCCTGGATGTACATGCTTTTAAGGAAAAACAATGGTAGACGTAGGGTCTTAACTCTTAAGTTTCGGGTAGGATTAGTACAGCGTATATGAAGTCAGATTGGGCCAGCTCGTTAGTAATAATAGTACAATGTTAATATCGACCCCTTGTCAAGGCAGTGTAGCAACTGCTACTAATGCGCCTAGTTCTGAATCGCGCTTATGGTATTTATTCGAGACGAGTATATATACAGCTCGTCGACATCTCTCATTGGGAGCTAACGGCCAGTCGGTTCGACTGATCGCGGACCTCTCTTTGGTTCAAAGGAAGGTTACAAAAAATACCGTATGAAAGTTGGTTGCCTAGTTTTTAAGATACCACGACCACTTGACGCAGTGGTAACACAACTGCTTTCTGCGCGAAGGGTCGTGGGTTCGATGCCCACACCGGAAAAATATATTTGTAATTTTACATTTGTATTTTTTTGGGGTCTGGGTGTTGCTATGTATTGTATGTATGTATTTACAAAAGAAAAGTATGTATATGTCATTTATTCCGTTATCTAGTTGCCATAACACAAGCTTCGGCTTAGCTTGGAACTAGATGGCGCTGTGTATAAATGTCCTGAAAATATTTATTATTTATTATTATTATTATATTATTTGTATTGACTTAAAATGTATTAATAATTTGGAAAAAAATAAACCAATATTTAAATTTTATTTAGGTAAACATTGAACTACACGCTGGTTGTTTATTATAATTTTTTAATCCATTTTTAACTCTTCTCCCTAGATCTCGATCAATCTTCATAAATATATCAATTGCCTTTTTTGCAACGACTCTATTGCAAGCCCTAAACTGTCTACTGTATTACTAATAACCTTTCTTTTTTCTCTTTCCGACATTATTTGGTAAATTCGTGTAGCTTGTGGCAAATTACTGGGTTCTTTTTCGAATACTTCTAATAATTTTCCCCTTGTATCATCTTCAACTGGCATTGGGCCGTTAAATGTGTTCTCGTAATAATTTGCGGCATCTTCTTCATTATCACCTACAGGAGCACGACCATCTCTATTGTAAGTATAAGCTCGGAAGGGACAATTTGCTTTGATTTTATTAAAATTAGCACCGAGGCGATAATGATGAGCATCCCGGTACGCGAGACAACGCGCTTCAAAAAGTTTATCAACACCTTCTATACCTGGTACTAAGTTGCAAGGATTGAATGCCAACTGTTCAATTTGAGCAAAATTATTAACGGGATTTTTATCTAATACCAACCTACCGACAGGAGTTACAGGATAATCGTCTTCAGGTAGTTCTAACGTCGTATCGAAAACATCAATTAAAAACCTGTTCTGGCGTCAAAATCTGTAAGCTGAAAAGCCAGCTGACCCTTTTTCCACACGCGATAGCTTCGTATAAATCCCTGGTAAATGAGTCAGGATCACTACTATCTAACTTCAATCCTTCCTCATTTGTTAGACTATCTATCCCAACTTCCGGAATAAGGTGTATTCGAGCAAAAAATGTTTTACCTTTTTTATTTTGAATTTGGTACGTATGGATACTAAATCCCGGAGTGTGACGATACCCCTTTGGTATACCGATATCTCCAAATATATTTAAAAATATGCTAAAGCCTTCAGGATGAATTGTTAAGAAATCCCATACCATATTCTTATCTCGAATTGCAGTTGCAGGATTCCTCCGTTGAACTCGAACGAATGCTGTGAAATATATCGGATACTTCATAACAAACATACGAGTACTAAAGCCAACCATATCAAAATTGCCTGCCCATGTGTAGAATTTAACAGCCAATCCCCGGGGACCTCTAAAAGTGTCACTGCCACCTCGTTCTATATCTGCAGGGGAAAATCTTACTGTGACGGGAGTTCTTTTACCGATTCAATTAAGGAAGTCTGTATTGTGAGACGTCATGAAGTACTTCGAAATAGCCCATTGCGCCAGTCCCTTTGGCATGAACAAGACGTTCTGGTATTCGTTCTCTGTTAACTTGTGTCAAAAAGTCCATGAAGTAGCTGTTCAACAATAGCCTTTTATTAAGTGTTAGAATATCGCTACGACTGAATTGTATGTATGTATTTACAAAAGAAAAGTATGTATATGTAATCTATTCCGTTATCTAGTTGCCATAACACAAGCTTCGGCTTAGCTTGGAACTAGAGGGCGCTGTGTGTAAATGTCCTGAAAATATTTATTTATTTTATTTTCACTCTGGAAAATAAATGACTGTTATGGTTCTAAATAAAGAAGTAAAGACGATTAACGAAATTAATATAAGTAATATAAGTCTGCAATTATACAAAAAAGTTATTTGGATTTGCAATAGCGAACTTTCATAAAAAATAAGATAATTATTGGATCCCGACACTAATTAAAACACGAATGACACTTCGGTCTTCTTTTTAGCTTTAATCATAAAACAATAAATAATTTCTATAGAATTAAAGATTTATAACTTACATTTCTTCGTTTATAAATAGCAATTTGGTCCCTTACAGGATCTAGGCTTCCAGAAGCCGCCGGTTCTGTCTCATTGCCCTGAGCAGATACACTCAGTACTAGCATCGCTAATTGTATTATTCGACTTAATTCCATAATTATCAAATACCAATTGAATTGTCATACGACATTGAGGCTTATATAGACAACTTATAAGATGTTTTGTAGCTAGTAAATATGTAGAAGGGCCATATTTTATTTTTGTTTGATGATAATTTCATTAATAATTTTTGGGTTAGGTACCTAGCTAACACAAAGAAGTCCAAAAAAAGCACTGCAATTTAAAATAAACTTAGCAATAACGAAGAAAATACATGATATAGGTCGGTTAAATGCTTCAATTGTGTAAGAGTAGTCTATACTAAAATATCGCCCAAAATTAAGATTTTGGGGTAAATAAGGAAACAGAACCATCTTAAACTTAGGTTTCTTATTTTTTAATTTTAAAACAATACTATTTTTTATAATATAATATTAAAATCTCAAATTCATAGAGAAGTAAAATAGTAGAATATAATCTTTATACTTTAAAAAATTAAGGTCTGTAACTGTCTTTATTGTATAAGTATACTATACATGACATGTTTTGATATCAACATGCTTATAAATTTCTACTGCAAAGTGCAATAGAATGTTGAGTTAAATACTCAAATTTCAACTTTAGGGCCATCAATACAATTTTAAATATAACTTTATCAAATACTTGAAATTCTGAATATTAAATGTAATGTTATCATTAATGTTCTTGTTATTTTAATTTAAGTATCTAATATTTATATTAGCAGTTCAAGGTCTCGAAAATTTGTAATTAAAAATCGCAAAACTGCGCGCGCTACTTTAATATAATAATCATATAATGAGCAAGTGACTTCAAAATTAATTGTTAATTCAAATATATGAAACAAACTTTTACAAATAACACATTTTATTTATCCTTTTTCATTTATGACCTGACCCTGACTGACCTGACAGACCCTGTTTTATTCGACTACCAAAATCTGTATGTATTAACGAAAATATATGCACAGCTCTTTCTTGAAGTTTATTTGACGCTGAACCTAAAGCATACAATATATTACTAATCAGTCTTTCTCTTTGTTCATCATTCATTCCGTTGATATAAAGATCTCTTATTTGATCGAAATTATTTGCCTCTTGTTCAAATATATGTAGTAAATCAGATTTTTTATAATCAAGATATGGAACTGGTCCATTGTAAGAATTAGGAAAGTAATTGGGTGCATCTCCTTCATTCAATTTAAGTGGTGGCTTACCGTCGCGGTTGTACGTCAAGGGTACCCCTTGAAATGGACAATTTACAGTAATTTTATTGAAATTAGGACCTAAGCGATAATATTGTGCATCCCGGTAAGATAACCGCCTTGCTTCAAACAATTTGTCTACGCCACCAAGTATGCCAGGCACAAGATTTGCAGGATTTAAGGCCAACTGTTCTACTTCCGCAAAATAATTTACCGGGTTCCTGTTAAGCACTAACTGTCCGACAGGATGTAAGGGATATTTATCCAGTGGAAGACTTTTGGTTACATCAAACACGTCAAATGTTGCGCTTTTAACGTCTTCCAGTGATAATATTTGAACAGCCAAAGTCCAAGATGGATAGTCACCGTTTAAAATAGCTTTATATAGATCACGCGTATTATAATCTGCGTCCTCAGCTCCAATTTTTCTAGCTTCTTCTGATGTCAAATATTTAATACCATTATTGGGAACAAAATGAAACCTTACGAAATGACTGACTCCTTTATCGTTTTCAACTTGAAAAGTGTGTATACCGAATCCAGGCATATGTCGATATCCGTTTGGTATACCGCGATCACCGAATATATACAGAAATATATGCCATGTTTCCGGACGAAGCGTCAAAAAGTCCCACATCATATTTGGATCATACAAATTGCTTGCCGGATTTTTCTTCAAAGAATGTACAAATGTTGTAAAAAACAGAGGGTCTTTAATAACAAATACTGGTGTGTTTAGGCCGACGATATCGAAGTTTCCATCTTCCGAGTAGAATTTAACTGCGAATCCTCGTGCATCGCGGGAAGTATCACTTCCTCCTCTTTCTACAATAATCTGTGAAAATCTGACCGCAACTGGCGTTCTCTTACCAATCTCACTGAATAATTTTGCCTTACAAATGTGTGTTATGTCATGAGTTACTTCAAAGTATCCGAAAGCGCCTGCTCCACTCGCGTGAACAAATCTTTCTGGAATACGTTCCCGCGAAAGATGGGTCAAAGAATCCATAAAGTATTCGTTAAATAGCAACCTACTATTTAATGAACTTGAAGCCTGATTATAATTAACTGGCGCCCCATTGCTAGTGGTTAGGACACCGATAGGTTCCTGTGAAAAAAAATTCAGTTAAATCCAAGATAATTGACCAAAAATATTATGAAGCAAAAAATTTAAGAAAATTACCAAGCCCATAGCATCGTGAAAAGCATTAAGCAATATTATTAATGCAAAAATTTCATATCAATTTTGTAATAAAAAAAACATTAAATTATCCTTACTATTGTTTTTTCTTTAAATAATAATAATTGATCTGAAGGTTCATGTTTGTATGCGTTTACTAGAAGAAGAAAAACTATAAATATGAACTCGAACATTATCTTATAAAATTCGCTCAATCTTTGCTAGAATTATTACAAAACGTGCTTTTATAATACACTCTCAATAAAAACAAACCACAGAGCTAAAAGAATTGCAATCCGCAATAATAATTTAACTTAATTTGAATATATAATTTGTAATAGAAAATTATTGGATATTTGAAATTATTGGTATTATAGGAACTTCCTGTTTTAAATCACTTTAATGATTTAAAAACATTTATATGTTTATTATGCTAATTTACGATTAATAAATTATGTTAGCACGCACTAGATAGCATCCTCTAAAATAAGTTTAAAATAAATTAAACATCTACGTAGTATTTTTGTTATATAAACATTTTTTTTAACTCTGAATTTTTTTAGTGTTTTTGTACTTTAAAAAAATACTAAAATGTTAATAATAATGTCTGTTTTTAAATAAATCTATGCGAAACAATAATTTCTTAACTTGCTGTATGTTAATTATATTATGTTGCAATTTTTAAATACAGTTCGCGGTTAAAACCATTAATTTGTTTTAGAAAGTAAATGATTGCACATACTCAAGATAGGTAAATTTATTTCGTTTTTTATCACATTTGTTCATAATTTTAAAACACATTTTTAAAATAAAATCAAATAAATAAACTATAAATCTACGTCATATTTATATAACATTCAAGTCCCAAACCTAGTGGCACACGATTTTTAAATGAAATTTGTATTTTTTTAAACTAATAAGTGTCCCAATATTTTTTCGTACTATTAGAGAGAAGGCCTTGTTCTATTCTATTCCCAAGATCCGGATGAATGATGTAAAATATTTTAACAGCTCTATCTTGAAGGAATTTAGCGGCGGAACCCAAACTATAAAGGACATTTTCCACTAATCTGCTCCGTTCTTCTGTTGTTATTTCGTTTACATATAACTCAGTAGCTTGAGCAAAATTATTTGCATCTTCTTCGAATATTTTTAAGAGTTCCCCTCTCTTGTGATCTTCATAAGGAATAGGTCCATTAAATGAGTTTGGATAATAATTGGGAATATCTTTACTATTATCTTTCACTGGCGGCTTGCCATCTCTGTTGTAAGCTAAATTCTTTGACTGCAGGGGGCAATTTACTGGTATTCTATTAAAATTAGCGCCTAACCTGTAATACTGAGCATCCCTGTACGCTAAACGTCTTGCTTCGAAAACTTTATCAGGGCCGCCTAAAATCCCTGGAACTAAGTTAGCTGGGCTAAAAGCTAATTGTTCAATTTCAGCAAAGTAATTCACTGCGTTTTTATTTAAGACCATTTTACCTAACGGTCTTAATGGATATTCATCTAAAGGTAAAACTTTGGTTACATCAAACACATTAATTCTTGCATTTTTAACATCTTCTAAAGTAAGGACTTGTACACTAACAGACCATGTTGGAAAGTTGCCGCTTGAAATGGACCTGTATAATGTCCTAGTATTGTAGTCAGCATCTTCTGCACTTATTTTTCTTGCTTCTTCTGTCCGTAGATTTTTAATTCCAGCATCTGGCATAAAATGGAACCTAACAAAATGCTTTTCCCCGTGTTTGTTAATGACCTCAAATGTATGAATACCAAAGCCAGGCATATGATGATACCCATCGGGGATACCTCGGTCCCCAAATACTAGTAAAAACATATGAAAACTCTCTGGACGAAGAGTTAAGAAGTCCCAAAGAGTGTTTGCATCATACAAATTCGTCGCCGGGTTTTTCTTTTGTGCTCTTACGAATGTAGGAAATAATATTGGGTCGTTGTATACATACATTGGCGTGTTAAAGCCAACTATATCGAAATTACCATCCTCTGTATAAAACTTGACTGCAAATCCACGAGCATCACGTGACGTATCACTTCCACCTCTTTCAACGACCACAGGAGAGAATCTGGCTGCTATTGGGGTTTTCTTGCCAACTTTACTGAATAATTTAGCTTTACAAATATGTGTTATGTCGTGTGTCACTTCAAAATAGCCGAATGCTCCGCCGGCCACGGCATGGACTATTCTCTCAGGGATACGTTCACGGACCAGATGAGTCATAGAGTCCATAAAAAATTCATTGAATATTAATCTTGAATTCAACGTATTTGTATCTTTATACTCTATAGGTGCTCCAGCGCTGGTAGTCATTATACCAATGGGACCCTAAAACCAAAGGTATTCTTCAATTTATTTTTTTTATTATTGTTTCAATAGATACATAGGAATATATTTATCTTACCGGTGTTTTCTCTTTAAATATTATTATTTGTTGCGAAGGGTCACTCGCCCTTACGGCTACTGCTATCATTCCTATGAACCAATACATTGTCACCAACTTTCTATCACATTTTTGTTAAAACTACAACAGCCTACGAACTAGTCACTCACAGACTTTATACTATTCTGATCTTAGCGACCTTGTTTTTTGGTGACCAACTTAATATAGTAATGCAATAATTACGCAAGTGTCCAAAAATCGATCAACGTTTACGCGTTCAAATGTAACAATATCACGCTGAAGTTAATTCAATAAGAATTAGAAAGCTAAGGAAATTCAGCTACAATAATTATGAGAAATTTGATATATTAATTTTATAATAATAAATATTGCAGCACACTGTTTTAATCATTTGTCTTGAAACTGTCTTGTAGTGCGTAATAATATAATATAGTAGGTCTAATGTATGAGTATTTTAAACATCTGTTGCTTTCTATTAAAATATGTTTATGAATTAAATATAAAATAAGTAATTAGTCAAGAAAAGACTTCAACTTTCTTCCTAGTAATACAATATCTTTCCCTGTTTCTTTAAAAAATATAAAAAACGAAATACCGCGTCCCGGTCTGATAACGCTTAAGAAACCGAGCTAGAAAAACAGTTCGTTGCATAACATTTGATTATAGTAGATATTACAATGTAAATAGTAAACAACAATTATTTATATTACAATCGTTAAGTTTCCAGTCTACTACACAATCTAGACCTAGTTATAGAAGAATAACTACTTACTAAAGCAGAAGACAAAAATTTACTTACGTGTAAAGAAAACATACTTTATAATATAATTAAGAACCAATATGGGACTAAAATAAAAAATTTATCCTAAGAGATAAACGGTGTTTGTTCTTTAAAATTACCTTTGATTAATATAACGAGAAACAATGTCTGAAATGACTAAATTTAAATAATTACGGTTGACTAACACAAACCATAATACTGTGATAAGTTATTTAAATAAATAATAGTTTAAAAAAACTAAAAAACACGCTTTTTATAGAAAACCGAACTAAAAAATAGAAAATAAATTTTAATGAATTTAAATTAAGAAAATAGTGTTAAAAATTTCAATGAATATAAATTAATTCTAATAGTGTGAATAAAAAAATTATATATTTTATTTAAAAAAAAAGCCTGGGGTGCATGGTGTCAATAGTTATAAATATTTTATTGACAGATATGAGTAGCGTGATTATCATTTCGATAATATCTTAAAAAGCACCCCACGCTTTCATTAATTTATATTCATTGAAATTTTTAACACTATTTTCTTAATTTAAATTCATTAAAATTTATTTTCTATTTTTTAGTTCGGTTTTCTATAAAAAGCGTGTTTTTTAGTTTTTTTAACTATTATTTATTTTCTACTTTTTAGTTTTTAGTTAATTATTGGAAATAAAAATTAACACCGAGTCCTGCCTTATGGACTGTAGAGAAAAATTATAGAAAATTTTAATTAATTTTCTTATCTTATCGACTATAGATGAAAATTATATAAATTAACAAAAATCATATTTTGCAAATTGAAAAATGGAATATTTTTATCAAATTAGTGTATTGTCATCGGTCCTCAATAAATCTACAAAGTTTGAACGAAATCTGGCCGTTTAAAGTAGGTCAAAATCGCGCCCAAAGAAGTCGGTTACAAACAAACATACAAACATACAGGTGAAGCTAATAAAAAGCGTGTAAAAATAAGAATTGTATCTGTCAATTACATTTATTTTTTATAATCAGTCAAAAAATTTGTTGTAACATTTGACAAGAGTCCTTGTTCAACTCTACTACCAAGATCCGGACTAATAACATACATAAGTTCAACTGCCTTATCTTGTAAGAACTTAGTTGCGGTACCTAAGCTATACAATATGTTTTTAATTAATCTCTCTTTCTGATCAGCCGACATTTGATTTTCATACAGATCTTTTGTTTGATCAAAATTGTCCGGTTCGTCTTCTAGAATCTCGAGCAATCGGGCATTATCATAGAAAGGAATTGGCCCATTAAACGAATTGGGCCAATAATTAGGAAGATCTTGTTCGTTATCTTTCACTGGTGCTCTTCCGTCACGGTTGTAAGTAATGGGCCTTGCACGGAATGGACAATTAACTCGAATTTTGTTAAAATTCACGCCTAATCGATGGAACTGCGTATTTCTGTAGACTAATCTACGAATCTCAAAAATTTTATCCACGCCGCCAAGTATACCGGGAACTAAATTAGACGGACTAAACGCCAACTGCTCAATTTCAGCGAAATAGTTCTTGTGATTTCTGTTAAGCACCATTTGGCCAACTGGGTGTAAAGGATACTTGTCCAATGGAAGAACCTTAGTCACATCAAATACATTAAAACCAGCATTCTTAACGTCTTCTGCGGTTAGTATTTGGAAATAAAGCGTCCATGATGGAAAATTGCCTGACGCAATATCTCTATATAGGCCACGTATAAGGTGATCCGGATCAACTCCACTTATTTTACTGGCTTCATCTGAATCCAAATTTTTCTCTCCTGCATTTGGTAAAAAGTGAAATCTAACAAAGTAATGTTCATCCTTTTCATTTACTAATTGATAGGTATGTATTGAAAAGCCTGGCATATTTCCAAACGCAGCCGGAATGCCTCTATCGCCGAAAACTAGTAAAAATATGTGCATTGACTCCGGTCGCTGAATTATGAAATCCCACAACATGTTTGAATCAAATAAATTTGTAACTGGATTCCGTTTCTGTGTGTGCGTAAAAGTCGTAAAGAAGAGTGGATCTTTGATTGAAAACATTGGTGTGTTGAAGCCTACAAAATCAAAATTTCCATCTTCTGTGTAAAATTTTACAGCGAAACCCCTGGCATCTCTGTGTAAATCACTGCCTCCTCTCTCGGGATTGATGGGTGAAAACCGGGCTGCTATGGGGGTTCTTTTCCCCACTTCACTGAAAAGCTTTGCTCTACATATATGAGTTATATCGTGAGTCACTTCAAAGTAACCGAATGCCCCACCCCCCTTCGCGTGAACAACGCGCTCTGGGATACGCTCATGTAAAACATGAAATATAGAATCCAAGAGGTATTCGTTTAATAATAGCCTTGTGTTTAGAGATGTTGTTATTTCTTTGAAAGGAACTGGTACACCATTACTTGTAGTCATTATGCCCACGGGTTCCTACAACAAGAAAAAACTCAATAATTTATCGATAAAATTTCCTAATATTTGTATACGAGTACATTGGGATATTATTATGTGATTTATTAAAGATATTTTTGAGTTTTGGTCATAATTATTTAAACTGGATAATAAATAATGACTACTTGTATTTGCACTGCACTTGTTTTTTGCATACAAAACAAGGAATTATTATTTATTGATTCACACATAATATATAAAAGCAAATGCTTCGCAGTAACTGATTTTTCAATAAAATGTACAACAATACGTAATAACATGGTATAACAACGTCGTATATTTTAAAGAAATTTGTTAAAATTCGTCAAATACGAGACAAAATAAAATATTCAGAATTCAAACTTTTTATGCAGATCTTTTTTATTTATTGCATTAATTTAGAAACGTTTGATTTTTTTCATATATTTTTATTAAATCTCTTATTACTACTCTTACCTTATTCTTTTCCTTTAGAGCGGGTAATTGTTGCGCAGGATCATCGTCGAATGCAATTACGACAATCCCAAATAACAAAATCAACAAACGAATCATTTTTAAAAAGTCAAACTCTTACACTTAATATTATTATATAATTAATTAAATGAAGAGCTTAATATCTTTTATTGAGCTTAAACTGACAATTTAACAGACAAATAACTAAAAAAACAGAAATACGTGAACCGCTTGTCCACCTCATTTGTCGGCTAGAAAATACAAAATCCATCCATTCTGCATAGCTACGATACATTACCTTAATTACTTATACACTCTAGTAAATATTTAATACGTAGCGGTTAAGCTGTAGAAATGAATGTAGTTTTCAGACAATATACTAATATTACAATTTGTTTGCACGCTCAACAGTAAAATTGTGAATTTTTAATTTATCATAGATAAGTACTTTTCAAAGGTGTCGTGAGCAATTAATATTTTTATTCTCCATTCGTCGTTTGTTTAGGTAATAACAATTTTGGGTAATAAATACGGAATCTTTGTAATCTATTGAAAATAAGACACAATTGAATATTATGTATCTTTATAAATACTAGCTAGTGTACTAGCGACCCGTCCCGGCTTCGCTCGCATATATTATAATGTAAGCTATCCTATCTTTTAAGTTGGATCAAACTGCACACGGTGTGCAAATTTAATTTGAAATCGGTTCAGTAGTTTAGGAGTCTATCGCGAACAAACAACGTGACTCGTAATTAATAAATAGTACCTAAGATATTATTTTCGACATACATTCGAAAAAGTACATTTGTAATTTCCAAATGCATTTTTCTGGCTTTATTTGTGCCTATACATAATTTATCATTTACATATAATAGCATGTTTGTGTAATTTATTCGTTACTTGCCATCACACAAGCTCTGCTTAGCACGAGACCAGTCCCAAAATACTGAAACGCAACTTAAAATTAAGTACAACTTAAACCGGTCCGATCTGACAGTTCACCATACAATTCTGTTACGAGTTTACGAAAAATTACGAGTCTTAAGGCGTGCTTTAATTTAATTTGCGTATGAGCATTTGGCCGTAAGTGTCTGTATTAATTTCAACATTTTTTCATTTATGGTGCTCGTCTCTGTCCTGAGGGCGCGTCGATAAGAGTCCGTTCGTGTCAGCTACGCTACGCGAAGGAACAATGGTGGTACTGGTACCACTCCGCGCGAATCCGCCTCCCTCGCCTCCCAGGGGATCGCTGTAACGGATTTCCTCCTGTTAAAAAAGAACTGATTATCTTGCTATTAATTAGAATGTCCAATAAAAGTAGGGACCGAATTTTACACATTTGATCATATCTTTAGCATGGCGACCGCTTGGCGCAGTGGTATCACTACTGCCTTCTACCCCACACCGGAAAATATATTTGTAAATTGCATTTGTATTTTTTTGGGGTGTGGAATTTGCTATGTATTATATTATGTAATTACAAAAGAAAAGTATGTTAAGCAATTTATGGACCGTTATCTAGTTGCCATAATACAACCTTTCCTTAGCATGAGACTAGATGGCGCTGTTAAAAATAAATGTGTTTTGCAACATTGATGACAACACAACAGTGATGTTTAAAAAAAATAACCATGTCTAGGCAGGTTTTTATATATAAAAAAATCTTTCTACATCATTGATTGTGGATCACGTTTTGAATATTTTATTTTAAACCTCTTGGATATACTAAAAATTGCCTAAAACCGTAATTCTATAAGTAACATGTTACTAACATACGGTGGCAGCTTGCTAGGTCATATTATTACCAAACTATTGTATTATCCTGTAATTAAACTTTAATTGACTAATTTCCGTCGACATGAACAAAGCAATTGTGCCGCCAGAAATTCAGCCCGTGCATTTTTTACAGTCGATGTATTATAATTAAATGAATGCTAATTAGAATTATATGTGCATTCATTAAAATATTTTGTTTAAAATGGTGGGTGGTTTATAATATTTAGCTAGACTAGATAGTTTTACAACTTCGTTTACATTAACTTCCAAGTTCAAGATTGTTCAAGTTCAAGTGTACATAAGAATTCTTTGAAATTATTCAAAGAAACTTTGCAAAAATAATTAAATAAAATAGGATATAGGTACATACCTACCCAGTAATTAAAAACTTGTAGTGTCAAGAGACACACGGATGGAACGAAGTTCTTTTCATATATTAGTGAAGGAATTGTAATGAAATTTTATTTTATTTTTAAATTAGAAAGACAAAACGAAAATACATGGCTTGCGTTATATACGAGAGAGAGACAGACAGACAAAGAAACACGGAGACGCCCCACGGCTTACAACTATACGCTAGTTTTATATAAAAGCATAGGTATATACTAGCTAGACGATATGGCTGCCACTTTTTTGTTGGCAGCCCTACTGATGGTTGGAAAAGACATTTATTTCGTTTTCCAATTACAGCATAGTGCGACTCAGTGGCGCTCAATGCCGAATTATGGTGAAGCTTAATTAGAACGTGAATTAGTTTTCAAATGCACCAGTAGAGTGCGCCAAGTTCAGTGTTGAAAAAGAAAATCACCATAGAGTTAGCAATAAAGTGGTATACATTAATTTTTAACACAGGTTAAATTAACTTATTAAGATAATGATTATTTCCAAAAACCTACAACGAAATTAAAGCTTTAAATTTTTTTTCAACAATAAATGATAGTAGGTACATCTATATAAACAGAAATGAATTGCTGTTCGTTAGTCTCACTAAAACTCGAGAACAGCTAAACGGATTTATCTTATCTTGGTCTTTAAATAATAGTGGGGGTCTAGGGAATATTTAAAAGATGAAAATAATCCAATAATTGCTGGGAAAACCATAAAATAGCTCTTTCTATTCGTCAAACAAACTTCTTATAACGTAGGATGAGATATTATAGCCTAAGGTCTGTCCTGGCTAGTTTTCATATATGAATTATGGCTTTCGAAAGTTACAACAACAAGTATTTGTCGGTTCTTATTTTATAATTCCGAAAATTGGGATTGTTGGTAGAAACTAGAGATCGAACATAATACACACAATTCGTTGGTAGGTTTATAAAAACTAGCCAAGACAGACATTAGGCTTTAAAACATTATCATTATAATACATTTATTTTATTTTTGAACTTGGCTGTCATTTCACATTTATGTTTTTGATTGGATATCATTACTTTTTGAAGATAAGTACACATCATCATATAGGCGTAATTTTATGTTATGTTATATGTTAAGTTAATCCACATACCTACCACATAGAGACCGGCTGTCATGAGTTTTGATTACTTACTGATTCTTACATTTATATAAGAAGGTACAGGCATACCAAATTTTAACTCTCTAGGGTCATCTAGAACTGGGTTAGAATTTTGATCTAAAGGTCAGTCAGTCAGTCAGCCAGTCAATGATAAAAATAAGGATTTTTGGATTAATATCTAAATAACCGTTTCAGATAAGCTTATGAAATTTATAACACATATGTATCTCGCAAGTCTCAATATAGGAGCCAAATTTAATACATTTATGTGAAATAGTTTTTGATTTATGAGTGTCAAAAGTCGCTCGAAATGGTTCGTGTAATATTACACACGGTGCGGCTCGCCAGTTCTATTTCTTGAAGTTGGCTTGACACGCTACCGTACCGTACCGTACCGTACCGTACACTTTTTTACAGTACTCTGTATAAAGTAATTCGTATTTTAAATTTTCATCTTGCAACACAAATGATTGCTGTCAAATTATTAGAATAATTGTCAATGTCTGTTTCTAAATGTCTAATAAGAACAATGTGAACAGTGAATTAAGCGTAAAGTAATAAAATAAAAATATACACATTTACGCATACAATAAACGATATAAGCTGGACTTTAATAATTGACACCATGCTAAATTCTTGAGCTATTTTAAAAGCGAACCATAACAAACTCTTTATAAACACCCCGTTTTATTCGTGACAACAAGAATGGCAAGGTCGCCGAAGGATGATCCTAGATTTAGTGACACTGCATGGAACTTTCAGTGTGACAACGTGGAAAATTGTGGTTTAAACGATATAACACCAACTTTATCATCAAATCCAAACATGAATAACGAGAGCTTATATGCAAATGCCAATTTCCCATCTGACGTTTATAACAACCAATACAACATGCGAGCGGCAGACTGCGCTCCTAATAAGGAGGAAAATATTCCTTTCAATCCAATATCGAATATTAATCGAATGCAAAGGCAGAACTACGGCAATGCAATGCTTAATTTAGGTAATGGCCAACTAGTAAGAGTATTCTATGACGAAAACAACCAACAATTGATATTTCCCATGTCTGGTCAGTATGAACTGTTTAGTAATAATCAAGGGCCATGTGATGTCCCTCTACAACCCAATCAGCCTCCACATATGTTTACTCTGAACCAAGACTTTTCTATGGGTCACAATAATGTGCAACCTACAACAGCTACTATTCAAAATGCGGTTTATAATCAGGAGGGTATAAGGCAAGCGACAAACCAACCAACATCAAATTTTCTGAAGGAAGTATTAGGTAATTGGGAGCCTAATTCAAGTGGCACATATTCTCCATTTGGGCAGAACTATCCATTAAATCATCCAGATGCCCCATCACTGAATGTCTTACATCATACCCACAATAATGACTTCAATGTTAATGTTAAACAGGATCACTCACCAAAAAGAAATGAGAATAGCCCTTTAGCTGACACAAGTACTAAAAAACGCATAGTGGCTGAGGTCAAACCAATGCGGCCAACATACTCTGATGTTCTATCAAAGAATAATAAATCACCTCAACCAGACATTGTAAATAAACTCAAACCACAATCCAATTCAGAATCAAAACCTGGCAATAAACAACATTCTAAATCTGAAAAACCTTTGCACAACATAAAAATTCAGAATTATGACAACAAAAATAAGAATGAGAAAAAAAGCAGCAACACCATTTCTTCGGGAAGTGACTCTGGTGATATTAACACTGATGATAATGACAAATGCCAAAAACCTAATAAGAAATCAAAGAACAAACGTAACAACATGTCCAGGAAATGGTCATCACTTGACGATGTTACTAATGAGGAGGATATGACTCCTAATCAAGAGAATGAAAGCCAATTTGTGTTCATTAAAAACCAACCTGAGAAACAGAAGAAAGAGAAGAAACATGATAAAAATGCAAGTGACAAGAACGCAGAAGAGGAATTTAAAGAAGATGAAGATAAGTCTCAGTTTGTGTTTCAAGACGGTCAAGGAGACATGAAGTCTAGGAAAAAGAAAGAGATTCGTAATTACCATAAATCAAGCAAACCGGTTCCTGATAAGAAAAAAGCTACTCATACAAAAGTGCGGAGAAATAAGCCGGGTTACATTGGGCTTGTTCAAAACTACTTTGAGCACTGGGGAGGTGCTACTTGGAAAGCACTTGTTTGGTTTCTGTATCTCCTTTCCGACGTCTGCCATATGAGTCTTCATCTTTCTTTTGATCTGTAAGTTCCAATAAAATAAGAATATAGGCGGCAAATGTGAAGTACGCTTTTAGTCTGTACTAGGAACTAATGACGCCAATTTACAATAATATTGTAAAATTCTACCCACTTAATAAATCTAAAGAAAAAAGTTAGACAAGCATCTTCAGACTATAAATAGGTTATTAGTATTATCTGTATACAGTGTGTTACAAAACAAGTGTCCGATCCGAAAACCTCTTACTATATACCGGTAGTAGGTCCTTATTTTGGTATCGGTTTGAAGAAATAACAAAATTAATTTTTCCAAACAAAGAAAAAACTAAGTAAATTGCAAAACTTACATGGCAAAACAGTCTCGCGTTCACGCGCTCTGCTAGCTATAGAGTCTATAGGGTCTACAACCGTATGTGAGTTGCCAGCATTTGTGAATTTCCTTGAATTTTGAATTGAAAGCTTTAACTAGAAAGTTAATCTTTTAAACTTTAACTATTAAAGAAAAAATAGATATCTCAATATAACAATTATTTTGGGATGTCGATTTTTTCTTTTATTTTATTCGAAAAGGTTTTTGAATAGATAATATTACCCTTCAGGATCGGACACATGTTGTGTAACACACTGTATAACAGTGAATAATAAAATGATTGAAGATGAATATAGCTATCAATATTATAGATAATGACTGTTAGGAATATACTTGCTAAGTGTAAATTTTATAATAAACATTAGAATTAGATGCATTATTATTCAATATCATTTCTTCACATCAAGTTTTGTGTTGCTTTTTGTTTAATGTATATGTATAAATTTCAGATCAACGTCAGTGTTCACACAATCATACGTGAGCTGCCAGGCGGTGTGGCGCAGTAGCAAGGACTGGCTCTCAAAGCTCCGAGACAACAAATACTTAATGTACATCGACAGAAAATTTGGGCACACACGCTTCGCATTTTGGAGAAAGTTAAAATGGTTCAGAAAAGGTGAGTCAATAATTATTAGCCTTTTATTAGGGAGTATTGGCTACTTATATTCAAAATACTAAAATAATTCTATTTGTCTAATTTTTATCCTTATACATCGAAAAATAAAAACATATGTAGAATCGTAATAATATGATTAGTATATCATTTGTAATACGCATTTTTCATAACTAGGTTAATGAATACAATAAATCATATTTTAATGCCTTCCTCTTTAAGATATACAACACTATAAAAAATGATAACAAATTCTACTATCAAAAAAATAATCCTGTTGGAATAAAAGAGCCAAAAATGTTTATCTAATCACACAACTATAAATATATAAACTAATTTATTTTTCTGTAATACATATATGTAATTAATAATTATCTATATTATTATTTTTTTTATAAAGGACAAATTAGAAATTTCTAAATTTTTAACAGACTTCAATCAATTTGACAATAAAGAAGTAGGTTTCACAATTGAACTGTATATAGGTTTTTCTTTATCTGACAATAAGACACTCCAATATAATGGTTTATTTAAAAACCTAAACAACACATTTTAATCAAAGAATTTTTAATAGGTTTACCTCGCGCGAATGGCATATGCTATATGCCTACAAATAACTAATTTTTGGTGTGAAAATCCTTTTAGAAAGAGAACTGGATAGTGATAATGAAACAAGCAAGCTGAATTCAAACATACCCCTACCAGCCACTGGGGAAGAAGCTATGAAGAGATTGCTGTCTTGCCAAGGAAAAGATCCATATAGGTTTGTTATTTAAACATCAACTTGTTTTTTACGGTCCAATATAATGATAAAGTATTAGTAGCTATAGGCTGTTCATCATTTTTTTCAACCCAATATTGATTTACTTCATTTGAGCGAAAAATGACAATGCATAATTAAAATAAATCTTACATGACATTTTTCGGTCTTTTATTCCCTGTTATACAGGTGTAAAAAAACTGAAACAGTAAGCCATGACCATGGGATCATATTGTAGTAATTGATTTGTCCTGACGCGTTTTCTGAAAAGTCATTGAATTAGATTTTTTTTATATTTTATGCCTATTTCCCGACTAGCAATACATAACTACACGAGGCGTACGTCGCCCGTGCTCACTGTCCATTGACCGCGAAAGAAGGGTTGTTTCAAATACATTGGTGATTTAGTTTTTAATTTTTCGTGTTTTTATTTAGATAATTTGTTAATAAATTACTACTCTACACTGTTATAGTACACTTACCGGATCCGAATTCAATACAAGCAGTACAAAATTAAAATACAATTATTTGTGGTTTTATTTAAAATATTATATTCAGAATCATTGTCCGAATACACCCTCACAATTCTCATAATAAAGTCTTACATTCTTTATATATTAACATTAATAAATAAATTACTATCTTTCCACAGTATTCTGGGTGTAAGTGAAACATGTACAGACGAGGAGATTAAACGCTACTACCGTCGCCAAGCGTTCCTAGTGCATCCAGATAAAAACCAGCAGCCCGGAGCCGAAGAGGCCTTCAAGATATTACAGCATGCCTTTGACCTTATTGGAGAACCCGTGAGATACTTTACCTTTTACATTTTGTAACAAATTAAAATATATTATAGTGTATGTATTAGGAAAATTCATGATAATGATTATTTTAAAGCCTATACAATTACAATCGTTCTAAGAATAAATATTTACAGCTATTATTATGTACTACTTTCCCACCTTAACCATATCTAGAACTTAGGCGTTTTATTATTAAAATAGTTATTTATTCTGTACCGGTGGGAAATTATTGTTTTGTATAACCATAACGATTCAAAAGCTTTACAATATAGTTTAGTTGAATAAAGATATTTACAAATGTGTTTTTTAATGTATAGTCTTATTTAACCCGTCAAACTTCTTCAGTTTGTTTTCCTGTCACTTTAACACTGGCAGTTATTTTTTTTTTTTTTTTTTTATTTTGAAGAGGGGAGACGAGCTGGACGCACTCCTGATGGTAAGAGTAACGCCAGCCCATAGCAAATGCAGTGCTACCCGGAACTTTGCTATAAAGCCCAACTCCGGGCAGCGGTGCACTACACCGACGCTCCCCACTTTGAGTCATCAGATGTTAAGACTCATTGGCCCAGCATGTAAACCAAATATCAAACGTATCATTTATCTTCG
>DWAJ01001528.1:0-21826 GCA_018238005.1 Eurema mandarina | reverse complement strand
TGAGACGCGGACACGATAACGATTGTGACTTTTGAGACAACATTTAGAATGACAAAACAAAGGTTCATACCAATTTGCAGCTTATTATCTTTCATTCCGAGGTGAAAGCCCTAATATGACTGGGCTATAGTGTTGTAATTATGAATGCACTTAGTCTAATGGTTTTATAGTAATCTATAATAAAAAAATGAATCGCAAAATTTGTTGGTAAGGTTTTATTAAATTATACGTTGAAGATGAAGGATGTTTTTACGGCAACAAAATATAGAAAAAATGCCGGAAACTTTTTGATAGAACGAAGTCTATTGGGGTTTGCTAGTATTGTTTTACAGTAGTGTATAGATGAATCATATAAAAATAACAAAGGAATTATTCAGTCGAAATCAAATAAGTATTCGTTGGACACGACGAGAGTGTGTATTAAATATGCATAGTTTTAAGTGCGTCTTATCTAAGACGTGTTTTTATGTCTTCCGTCCGCTCCGTCGCATTAGCATCAAGAAGAGATTTTATCTAGCGATCTATTAGGTCCTCAACCCCATGAACTTGATAAGTAATATTTCCGCTTCAGAATATTTATGAGTGATTGGAATTAACGTACCTCTCTGAGCAATCGTTGGAGATAAGATCTGCGGAAGCCATTTTAAACGTTGGCCAGGAAAACTTTATTGGTAGCCAAAAATATGACTTATTTCAATTTATTTAAAGGGGTTTCAATGCTCTTTATATACAAGGCTTTTCACTTTTAAGTTAAGCTAAATATGTCATAGTTACGAGTATAGACTACCTTTAATTGCCTCCAATTTTCTTGCCAATGGTTAACTTGGTAAAATGTTTACAGTAATTGATTCACAACAGCACCTAAAGCTGTAACTAACAACATTCCACGGTACTCAAAGAGACGACAAATGTTTACACGAGCACTAAGCGTTCGCTTGACGGAAGTTAACGTGCAATTGACTACCGCAGCACTCCAACCTCACTCAGTTTCAAACAACATGCATCCGAAATCTAAGTAAACACATTCCCACTTGTCAGTTGTTAAACATACATTCTTGAATGCAAAAACGAGCGTACTTCCATGAATATTACACATAAACTGTGTATTACTCGCCTATTATGGGATATGGGGCCCTCTGGAATCCATGCATAATGCTGTCCTGCATAAATAGCGTCGCACATAACTTACATTGCATTATATATTTTTTTGTTTTTTACAAACGCATCGCTGTAAAAGCTTTCTGCTAAGCTAACAAAGGCACGTTGTCTTCGCATTAACGCGCTCAATTTTGCACGTAAGATAACGAGGAAAAAACTCCGTGCTTATGAAAATAATTACGTCAATTATAAAACTTCATGTATAATAATGATGAAATTACACACTGCAAATATGTTGGGCATTTTATGATTAACAATTTATACCTTATTATCAAATTACGCTCGCCGAGAATCCATTATTTCAAATTAAGTAAATTAGCCTTTTTCAAGTCTTGCTTAGTACTTCATTCAGCCCGCGGTCCGAGTTACAACGCCTCCTCAATTTTTTAAGAAATTAAGGCCCTCGTCGCTGAATTGCTCACATTCAGCCTTATAAATTCTTCGCTCTTCCTTAATAGGCCGTCATTCTTCCACGTTTTTTACTTTAGACATTAACTTAATTGAATGCTATTGAATTTCGTCGAAGTATAAACAAACTTTTTTTTTCATAAAATCCCCTTTATAAGTGGCCAGGAGATTCACAAGAGAATTTAAAGTTTTTAATTCTGAACTGCATCGCGGAGTTGGAAGTGATATAGCAGTGGCCAGTGACCATTTATGCAGTGGTACAGGTTTTTGACATACGGGGGGAACATTGCATCGGGCCTGGTCACGTAGGAGCGTGCACTCTGCATACTGATGCGACCGTACTTGTTCTTAGCGACTTCGCTCTATACATTTTATACGTCATGACTTAGCGTATACATGCAAGTCATAACTCATACGCTTATTTAGTATAGACTTGTGAGTTATAGCATATTAACTTGAGTGGAGTTTATTAAAAACGACTTATATTTCCCTCGTCTTTTCAAGATTTATAGATATGCAGATTCGATCAATTTCCCTAAGGAAATATTTTTATTTCATAAAAAAGTAGTAATAGAAGATTAGTTTACCTACATAAAGTAATAAACAACTTTGATAAAAAAATGTATGTATCTAAAAAGTTTAAATACTGGTAGATACATACATTCGATTGTATTGTCGTATAGTTTATACGTACATTCCGGAGTTATTGTATAGTTTCACTTCAGTAAAGTCAACATGAAACCATAATCATAATATCCACCTATATTGTGGCTCATCTATTTAACCGGCACGCAACACCGGACGCAGCGCTAACGGCCCCTTGCCCAAAACCATCACTTGCGAACAACGGCGACGCACCGTCGCGTGGCTAGGAACTCAAGTAGCTAACCTAACCATTCACAGATACCATTTGCGCTCTATATTGTGATATGCAATCTGCATTCAAAGAATCTAGTATCGATGACAGTCTATGGAATGCATTCGATGGTTCAAAATTGTTCTTAATTCAAATGTTGACATTTATTAACATGTTGCCTTCGTAAAAGTATTGATGCCTTCAATAAAAAAAACATGTATTGAAATTGAAATTGAATGAAATTGTTTTAAGTAATAAGGCAAGGTTCCGTTCAAAATTCAAGTAACAATCCCGAATGAATGGGAGGAAGTTGTAGATATTATTATATTACGTTGTACTTAAGATTCCGTGGACAGATTTTATACGCATACAAATGAGATAGTTTGTCTCTTTTTTACGTTTACAGCTGAAGTTTTTTTCCTAAATTATCGATTCGTTTTTACGATTAGTCACCGGAATCGAGCAAGACAATCATTCGGCCATCGGAAGTGACACTGTCGAATTCACGGCACGTTCGAATGTTCCCAAATTGTTACACGTTTATGGATATTAAATTTAGTCGTTTAATCGATTGTACCTTATCGAAGTTGTGTATTTCATGTTCGAGTTTATATTATTACTTATAAGAAAATAGAGCTTTAAATTTTTTCGAATTTCAGATACAAGCTTGAATTTTTAATATTTGATAATGTACTTTGAAAGATCCGTAAACGAATGGTGAAAGTATTTTTAAATTTAACCACGAGATTGTGATTAAAAAAAACAAAACATTTTTTTTTAATTTCAGGGAAACTAACATACGTCATAGCGTCTAGAGAAATAATTATTTTCTAATTAGACTTTACTGATGATACGTAATTTTCTTGTTAGTTATTACTATGCGAGTATTATAAAAAACAGACATTATAAGCGTTTTAACTTATGGCTATCTCCGGTAAAAAATCTAGCAATTACATAACGAGTCGCAGTAATAATTCTTGATTCTTGCATAAATTTCTACGACTTCCCCTCGGTAATTATCAAAGTCATAAAAAGATGAATTTAAATAATTATACTTTTAAAGAAATTTACTTTTACGTAATAATATGAATGTGTAAACATATCACGAAGGCTGTCTTTCGTCTAGGTTATTTAATTTGTGAATCGTAAATGGATGTAAAGTTAAATCTGCAATTCAAAAAAAATAAGTTATTAACAACAAAAATGAAAATATTAACCGAGACATTATCTTATTATAAATGAAAAAATGATTTAAAAGATTAAAAGGTTTCAAGCGGAGCTCGTGTGTGAATAAATATTCTCAGAAGTGATTTCTTGTCGTCAGTGAAATTATTTTATCCCTTTAATTATGATTGCGCTCTCTTCTAAATGCTGTAGTGAGGACATAATTCTAGGTATTGTCCCTGCTTATGTACAAGTTTCTGTGTAATTACAAGCTTTTTATTGAAACAAATTAGATGCTATTTTCTTTCTTTTTTCTAGTACGTCCTTAAGAAACAAATTTTTATAATATCTTATAATCATAAAGAAATATAGTTTCTAATGTCGTTAAAATCTCTCGCTTTCTAATTTACTACTAAAATTATAATGTTTTCAAAACGTACATTAATTAGCATACATTTGTAGCCAAATACTAAAAACCTACTCGTAGGTAAGTTATGTAAAAATAAATATAAGATATATTTTAAACTTATTCAATTATACTGTAATAATAATAAAACCATTTTCAAAAACTATTTAAATATATTTGTATGTAAGAAAATATTAAATACCATAAACGGCTAAAGCATAAAAGATAGGTGGTTGCAGCGACCGCGGCGCCTGCGCCTGCGCGTCGCCTTACATAACGCAAACCAGTCTCCACAGAGTACTTTATAATATTATAGTCTCGGTCGCAAAACCGGCGCTCGCGCATTTCATTGCGGCTCCAAGTGCAAGGGCAAGGTATCTTTCACGGCCGCCGATGTTTCTTCGATAATCCGATTCTTACTTTTTTATTTTTTTTCATAGTATTACTGAGTTGCCAGTTGCGTAACTTTAAACTAATTAGTAAAAAAAAACTATAAATGAAGGTTTATTGTAACATATTGTTGCGTCTGTTAATTTCTATTAAAATGATGTCAGTTTACAATAAATATGACGCAATAGATCAAAGAAAAATTTAATGGCCGGCTAAAGTCTGCACGCTTTAAAATATTAGTGCCATTTTCGTTTCACGATTTGATGCGATATCAAAATCTTGATTATGATGTACCGTGGGAATGCGTTTCGATTGTTCGCGCTCCGATAACTATCGGAACGCAAAAAAGGGTTGGTAATGACATAGCAGGGTCGCACCCAAGGACGCAGCCCCCTCCCGGGATCGTACGACCGCCCGCAATCAGATATGCTAAGACTGAATTTCATTACCACTCACTATCTAAGAAGACACTAATTGTCACTCGTAAATATTCGCCTGAATACGCTAAAATAGAACGATATTATTGACGGGTACCGGCTTCGAATCTCAATATAAATTTGAAGCATGACAAGAAATAATATTACAATTGATATTCGGTACAAAAAATGGTAATGACTGTCGAAATATTTTAAAAACAAAAGAAGATTAATATCCTTTCTATAGCCGTAGCTAACGTAATATAACATTTTTTTACGAAATCGATTCCAAAGTAATTTAATATAATCACCGTGCAGCATTATATCAGAATTAGGGTGAAAAAAATAATCAAGTGTTAGGTATTAATACACTTTCGGCGTCGGCTCGAAATTAAACCTAATCCAATTTATGCGTTTTATTGTGGTTCATCCTTGACATCAGAATCGGGTTATTTTTTGCTTGAGAATTTTTATTCTCGCCGTGAAACATTAATGTACCTTATTTACGATTCTGTTTGTATTCTGTATGTAAAAGAAATTATAATGATCATAAAGTTGATTTTGTTTTTCTTTTTTAATTAAGTATATTTATGTATTCAAGGCGGTTTTAGATAAAAAGAATGGTAACTATCTAGTGCATTATTTAATTAGATTGCGTATAATTTCAAGTGGCGTAATAAGTATAAAGTTATTAATCATTGCAATTACTCCGATGTCTGTAAAGATAGTCATGTTGTGTCAACAGTGTGCAGAGTTTATAGACTTCGACAGCAGCGATACAGTCACGCAATATGATATAATTAGACTTGTTATATTTAAATAGACCGATGCTATGAGAATCTATTTGCATCACGATATAATGGCAGTGGGATATCATATTGTAAAATAGCAGTCTCTCAGATTTTTCGAATTTGAATAAATTGCTAAGAGATCTTTGAGATTAGTAGACATGTACGAAGAAGGGATATATAAAATGTTATGAAACATGAGATGTTTTCCGTTACGTCAGAGTCGGGGACGTCGTTTAAATCATGCAGAAAATTCCCTTTTGTGATGTCATAAACAGTTGAGTCCGCTTCATTTACGGTACACGCTCCAGCATTCCAACTAATCGACACGGACAGATAACCCATAATGTTATTCCTGAGAAGTACAAGTCCTTTCCGCGGTTGCTAGACTCGGGACGTTGAACCGTACACCTGTCGCCGCTCCTCACCCCTCGCTATTTTTTCACATCAAAACTTCCGTTCCACAGTTTTTGCTGCCCTGTCGATAGCCTATCAGATACTTCAGACACGGCTCATTAGAGGAATCGCTCGCAGCGCTATTGATTTTTTCTTCAATCTTTTTGGTATTTAGGTCTGTGGTGGAAGCTTTGGTAATTTACTGAATCAAATCATAATCGTCGACGCTGATGTCATTGACTTGATGTTTCATTCGGTTTATAATACTTTTTGTTATGCAAGTTTTTGTTTTGGGTTATATTATGATTGACGTGGTGATCTATATCTTAACGATTATCCTTATTTGAATCATTATTATCGTATGCTTATTTAGATTTAAAACTATGTTGTTAATATAAAAAAGGAATTTATTGATTCCATTTTGTTCCATGTATGTCGTGTTGTTTCAGAACTAAATCATTGTAGGCTGTCGCATTGTTCAGTCCTCGTGCGTCCTTATAAGCACTTGAGTCAACAAACGAGGCTGCCTTTTGGCTTAGCTCTCGATGTTGTTACGTTTTGTTGATATTACATGCGGCATAAAATATTATGTGATTTCGTGAGTTATTGCGCGGAACGTGTTCAGAGCACTGTTTTGTTTTGCATAACTATTTTCGATTATAAAGTTTAGTTTTACGAAAGCTATTATTTTCCAAGTAATGGCACGGCAGCAATGAAAATAAAAACAGTTAATGGAAGGAATCTGACTTCTAATGTTGCACTTATTTTGAATTACCGTAAGCTTTCCACATTGTAGCGTCATTTAATGAGTGCTCTGTGAGAATACAGGTTTTAGTTATGGTTGTTGAGCTTTGATCATCAACCTTTCTTGAAGGCAAAAGTTGCACAAACAAGGAAGCTGAGTTTATTGGCTTGAAAAGAAATGGTGAGACGTCGAGCAAAAAATTGGCCTTGAAATGTTTTTCGAGTGATGCCTAGAATTAAACGTAAGAATAGAGATAATGGTTTAGACTGATGTAATTAGAAATAATGGTGTATGTCGGGGAGAAGTCGCAGGCATTGTACTCTAATGGAAGTTGAACAATGAAGGTCGAGGACCCGCGGGTCAAACCACGACGCGTTCCTTCACTAGGAATGTCAACTGCGCTCGTAATACGCTCTTTATTATGTCCAAGTTCATGCTTGCAGTGTTGCATAACTACTTCCTGAGTAATACTCTATCATGTAACTATAGGTGGGAAGTTACATTGTAAGCGTTATGAGACGTCTTCGTGTTTAAACAAATGTGCCTATCTAATATAATAAATAATCTCTGTCTTGGGTTTCATATTGTCAACCGGAGATATTGTTAGGAAGAGTTTTAATTAAGTATAAAATATAAATATATAAAATTGTATTGCTTGAAGTCGAGTTTGTCTTTCATAGATAAATTTGTACTTATGAACGGTGTGCAGGTTTCATCGCTGACTTAATCGAGCTAACGTGTTTCTTTCCCATATCAGTGCTATTGTTTGAATGTTTTTTTTTGTTTTTCATTTATCGCTTTTATGGCTTACATTACATGCTAACGGAAAAACCACTTAAAAATTAAAATTATCGCATTTTGATTGAAGAAAATAAATTCAAGAAAATATTTTTTTATTATTTAATAATTTTATATTATAAATTTTTTGTGCTTAGTATATAAGATACGGATTTTGAATTTATGATATTTTGGACCTATTGTATTGATTGATTTATTTAATATTAACTTAATCTTTGTTCCAACCTTTTTATCAGTAATTCAAATTAAAAAGTAGGTAGGTATTAACGGAGACCAAATTGTTTCGTAAGAAATTTATTAAACTAAAATATAGATAATATAGATATTCTTACAATGATCAAATTGAAACAATTAGGTCGTAGGCATTAACTAACAGATGTAAAAGGTTTAATAATAAGATCGCTACATACCTGCAGCGGGGCCGAGGGTGGCTGCGAAGAGCAGAAAACACGATGCAAGAACGAGCTGCATATTGAATGTTTCGGGAATGTCGAGATGTGTGTAATATCGCTCACTGGAGCGCACACGCAACACGGGACACGGGTACACTGAGCGCGCGCACGTCGGGACCCCCCCTTATAACAGCGAAGCGTCCCGCGCGTACCAATACTCAAACAATGGGGAATAAAAACGCGCGACCGACCGCCCTCTCTAGCGCCACATACATCGACCACCTACTATCGAAGTCGGCCGTTAGTGTCGTAACAGCACGCGTAATGGTGATGCGCCAAGTTCAACGCTCGCCGCGAAGACGTGGTACATTGCGCGGACGTCCGGCGCGCGGCGTCGATCCGACGCTCGGCGCTCGCGTTCATACGGGAGTTATCTCTGCAAATCGTATGGCACAATAGTTTGGTTTGCGCTCAATATGTTCTTGTTGCGTCCGAGCGAATTCTTCGCTTGTCCAAAGGGCCGTCGTAGTTTTTTCTCTGATCACGACGCATGGCATCTTCAAGGGTGTACCTCGTTATATCAACCGTTCGCATCAGACAGGTATCTTAGAAGCAATTACAACTTGCATACTAATTTATTTATCAGACATTCGAGCCGGTGGTAGAAAGTATCTCAAAAGTATTTCATGCGTTCACTAATTGGCATGCAGTGATGCAATTAAGAAGAAGGCTTTTTAAACGCGTTATTATTAAGCACGTTAACAAAATATTTCAGAAATACCTTTTACAACAGGATCCGATCCGGGAGAGCTTAGCACATAAAACTTATTTTTTATCAAATTTATTATGTTCATGAAAATATTTCATTTTTGAAACAATCAAAACATTTTATATAAGGTTTATATAAGAAAACCACAGCAGAGTGTTTATTATTTTGAGATAAATAAGTAAAGCTGAAAGAGAAATATCATTTAAAATTAAGACGTCTAGTCTTTAAGAAAATTGTGCATGCTCCTGCAACCGCAATAACTCTTAAGTGAAAAGATTTCACAAATACTATGCATTAACATAAATAAATACCATTTGAACGAAACTTACGCCCCCGACACTTGTACACATGCTTTATCATTATTGCTGGTCACGAGTACTCTGTGTAGAACCGGGCTTAAATTTTTGTTTAGAAATAATGAGACTTGTACCATTAGGGGTATTTTAGATGTTAGCTCTGCCGCCACACACGGCCGCAATGTTTTAAACATTATGAAAAAATATCCTTTGTGTGTTGATTCTGTTGGCTTGATGATGCGAAATAAAAACACATAAATTGTGTATTCTTTGTTTAACCAAGTCTGTGAGATCTTTTTATCCACAGTCTTACCTGACTACGAATAAAACAACGCGAAAGGTTGTACCTAAATAATAATATTCTTATTTACAAGAATGTAATACTTGTCTGGTGTTCTTACTGCCTAAATTATAACGATTAACCTTTGGAATTTCGTCAAAACGGAAATACCCGCTTACTCGTCATTAATCTACGCACAAAAACACATTACATTGTGAATAACCTTACATTCTTCTAGAAATGGTAAATTCATTTCGAAATAATTGTTTTCTTTGAAACGACATTTGAATATATTATTTTTATTTATATAATAAGATTTAATAAGTTATATATAAAGCCCAAGTGACGTGTTTCAGAAACAGAATGAATCTTGAAAATAATGACACGAATGTTAGCGCTATGACCTTGGCACTCGTGAACACATCTCACCTCTTGAATGTTAGATATATGCTGAAATAAAACAAACTGGTCTATAGGATTCACTTGAAAGCCGCCGCCGTTGCATCGCCACTTTAAGCTTTGAAAGCTACGTTAATTGGTGGGATGCTGTTTGCCCACAACGCAGTGCGCCGCGGACGATCGCCTCCGCGTATCACACAATGCAATCGCCCGCTAGCTACACCGCATCTATAACGCCTCACGTACTCCAAATAATATTCAATATACCATTGAACCATTCGACAAGATACTGCACTTAAAATGAAGCACGCGAAGTGGATTGCTTTAATGCCCGCAGCGATCTTTTTAAATCTTTTTAATCGCATTCAGCCGATGCCTATCGTATTGTCTTACATCGGATGAGTTACGTATGACTGAGATAGGGGCCGATAAAATAAACTTCACAGTTTTATTTTCAGAATGTAGTCTACTTTAATAGCAGTAAAAGGTTAAGAATTTAGGAGTTAAGAATAGGGTTTAAGCGCAGTCTGTTTCGTATGTTGAAGCTACATTATTTTTGTTTTAAAAAATTATAACAGTATTTGTCATACCAATCTTACTATGTAACAAACTTTTGTTTATAATTTTAAAAACGTAATGATAGTTTGTTATTCTTATAATATTACGGCTTTTATTAAAAAAACACTGTTTATAAAACGCAAATCAATCCACCGGACTTTGAAATTAAAAATTGAAAAATTAAATACGCATTAAGATCGTCCAAAATTGTTTATCCTAACTTTCTAAGAATATGCAAAAAGTAAGTCGACGCGTTGATTGACAGATAAAAAAGGCTTTTGACTCTCCGGGATTAAAAAGCGGGATACCATTAAAAAGCTATTCTTGTCGTAAGGTGATTCATAGCCTCTCTCGTCTTTTTAGATTGGCGAAAACTTGCATACAACAACTTAGTTTAGCTTATTTTATTCGATTCAATTGGATTTTTTGCATTCTTTGCTCCTGACATTGAGTTTAAACGTTCCACGATCGTTATATAAAATTGTATGACTTGTACTAAATTTGATAGTTTGAGTTATTTGTTCAATTAATTTATATAGGAAAATAAAGTGCACCTCGCCTTACTAACAAATTGTTAATACCGTGCAATCAATTGATCAGGCAACAACAATATACTAGGTAGCTGTGGGAGGTCTTATTGGTTGAAAATTGTTCTAGTATCAGCAGTAGTAAATGACCAAATTTATGTGAATACTTACGTAGCTTGTAAGATTTGGTATTGTGTCTCTTTATAGTTTCAAATAGAAATCTCGTTAGAACTTTATCATAAAAGCGACAACAAGATTACGGCCATTGTGCAGTGTGCCGATGCCAAGGTTTCTGAATAAAACTTATTCCAAGAAGTGAGACGTATGAAAAGCGAAGCAAAGTCTGGATTGCATTCTTTAATTGTGTACGAGACAAAAGCGGGTCCGCATTTCCTTTTAAATAACATTTCAAATTACTCGGAGCGTCGTTTGCTTTACTTGGAGGTTTTTGTGATGAAATTCGTCGCGACGTCTCACGCCCGACCCTCGATCCTTGTTCGTGCTTTGAACCAATTTAAGGTTTTACTTTTACGATCTAATCAACATGCTTTAAAAATTTCATTACTCCATCATTTTATATCTATTTTCTCGTATTTACGTACGATTGTTAAATTTTATAATACTTTACTTACTACTTACTAATTTGGGTAGCATATATTAGGTACATTTAATATAGTCTTAACTAGATAATTGATATTTCCTTCAATTATTACCTGTGTAGAAAGAGTTGTAACATCTTTTGCTTAAATGGAGAGCAACGAAACCGAACAAAAGCAGCAAAACAAAACAAAAATATGATAGTTTGCAACACAGCTCAAATTCGATTTAAATAATGGACTAATAAATAAGGCGAAGTACAATCCCTTCGGAGTTCTTGCAGATCGCTTTACAAACTAATGTTATACGGAGCGGGTCGTGACGCCAGGTCTATTAACTTGGGTTCGACCATTTACACGTTGAGCGGCTTTGTATTTCGCGTCTCATCAACTTGTTTATGCTTATGGCGATTCCTTTACTGTCAGTGCATAGAGGAACCCATAAAAATACACAATGACAGTACTTATATTTTATTTAAACATAATTTTGCCGCCGCCTTGATCCTTTGACTCGAGAGCGTGATCTTCATGTAACCCAAGATGAGGAAAACAATACCGCTCGTGATTATGACTCGAATAGACGCAAATGTTTTGGATATTATTTAAAATACTTTATTCGTACAGTCTATGCTTTTTTCTTTTGCAAAATGTCGGAAGGAATAGTTTAGTAGAAATATTTATCCTTGTAATCTTTATTTTATGCTAAATTTGTAGTATAGTAAGTTGCTTTTTCGTGGTTTCATTGTTTTTGTATATAAATATTTCGAGACACAAAAAGTATCTATGGACATACGCATCGCGAATTTTTTTTAATACATGCTGCAGCATCAGTATAGCTAAAAAACTCCGTCACATAAAGAATTAATTCAGATACGTGTTTTCATAACGGTATTACCGTTGTTAATCGGGTGATAAAGTTGTCAAAGCTATGAAAATTACACGGCACTTAACACCAATTTTATCATACAAGATTCGTGTAAACAAATATAGTTATCAGTATTCAATAGTTTGAATGCTACGAGATCCAACCATTAGCGTTGATCGGCGCGGATAAGGGGCCAGGATATTGATTCGCCTCGCGTTCTCGTGACATCAGTGATTATGTGTTTAAGCAATTACTTCCAGTAGTACCGCAACATAGAGCCGAAGGTAACATCGGATCCCGTTATAATTGGCCTCGGATCAAGGTACGTCAGAGCGAGGTGTCAGCCCACTTAGAAGTGTAGGGGAAGCTGTACCGCCCTTAACCCTATAATTTCTCTAGCTAATCTATAGCATCCGATTCCGTTGGAATGGAACTTATTTGGACGTATTAATCATACAGTTATTTGAACATACAATTCGTATCTTTAGATAGATCCGAGTCTTCAAGCAGAGTAGGTGTTATGCAGTTGCATTTGCATTATTACGACGCTTCACATTGAAAGTAATAAGTGAGGTCATTGCCGCTGTTTACGGCGACTGTTGCTCGGTGATTTGCCATTAAAAATAGAAAAGCTTGCGTAAAAATGCTAGTAGTACAATTCAACATTCCAGTCACTTATTTAAAACAGCGTAAAAGGATAAGATGGCATTAAACGAAAACATAATACGTGGTTGAGCTGAGATAATCTCACTCACACTCGTAAGTGTAACATAATTGAAGAATATTATGTAAAAATAAAGGTAACTTTTTAATTGGTTATGTAATTAAACATGTTATTTTATAAAATTTTCTCGCGTCTTTAACCAGAGGTGTAAAGGTATAAAGCCCGTTACAAAGTTATTTGCGTGGTTTAATTAATGCGAATGTCGTTAAAGTACAAAGACTACTAAGACGTGATGTACCATAATTTCGCAGTCTGGATTAAGACTTGACTTCCCACAGATTCAAGGTTACGAACGTGATTTTGAAATATCATAAATTCAAACGGAATGGTCCATCGCCGCGCGCAATCAATGCTTTCTCACGAATCGATAGTTATTATATTAGCATCGTTAAACCTTCAAATTTAAGGAATGTTTTCGGCTGTAGCATGCCGTCGATTATTGAAAAATATGCCCTTTGTTTATTTCGAGGTAGGGCTGCGGTGTAAAAATTTGTAAATTTTTAAAGAATTTCTCAGTTTCAATTCATAAGAATATCAGAAACTACTTTATTTCCGAATAATGAATATAAGTATTTTTGTAAGAATTTACATTTATGACAATTATGTCGTAGACTGAAATTAAAATTTAGTGAACTACAGGTTGTACACTACGAGACAACTTATATTATCAACCTATCCTACTTATATTAATTATATAAATGCGTTTGTGAGGATGTATGTAATAATGTTGAATGCTCTTTCACATAAAAACTACCCAATGGATTTGGCTGAAAATTGGCATGCAGGCAGATTTGACCTTGTATTAGCACGAAGGATACATTTAATCCCATGTATTGGCATGGAAACAGAAACCGCCGAGATAGTTCAAATGATAAAATTAATATCGTTCAATAAAGATTAGGGTTGTACTAAAACTAACATTATTTTTGCCAAGATAAATTTTTTATTGTATTAAAAAAAACATAAGTGTGATATCCCTAGGTATAAGTATATTGTTTGAGCGCCGTGTTTAGCATGAGGCTCTATAGTTCTTTGTTATCTTTGTTGACTCCCACAATATTGATTATTTACACAAACTCGCCTCCAGTGTTTGCTCAAGTCGTGATTGAGATCCAGCGACCACTTTTATTCATGTCCAATCGCAGGAACTACAATGGTTTTTATACAACACCTTTTGTGATCGTAAATCTCACTTAGTGGATAAAGTTTCAACGGTGATTCATTCAATATTTCCATTCAAACATCTGAAACTCTTACCTTAAAATATAGAGCAAATAAATGCTGTAATAAATAGCTTATTTAATTGTCCTGCTTACTAAAAGAGATATTTTTTAAATGCATCTTTAATATTGTATTGGACTATAGAATCTCACTTAAAAAAGGGTTTTCTAAACTTGGACCAAGTTCGTATATCAGACACAAGGCATCGATTATTAACGTTCTCATTCATAATTTTCTTATTTTCCCATAAATGTGACATTCGCACTAGGTAGTATAAAGGTGAGGTAATCATCCACCGTGTACTCTTTTGTACTCGCTACGGTTCACCGGCTCTGATGGTGTGTTAAAAGTGCAGTCTTAATCTAATGCCTGAGAAATTGCCGACCAAGAGTTTTTCTGGTCGGGCTCTAAGCCGTTTGTACTTAACGTTTGTCTTATTCTATCCTTCTAATATTGTAAATGTGAAAGTTTATGAAAATGTATGTATGGATGTATGTTCGTTATTCTCTCACGCAAAAACGGGTGGACCGATTTAGTTGAAATTTGGAATGTACATAAGTGATACCCTGGATCAATACATAGGATACTTTATATCCCGGTATTGCCCCGGGAACGTTACCTACGCGGGTAAAGGCTAGTTGGGAATATAATCGCTGCTTCCGGATTCTGGCGGGATTGCCTGCCGTGTTCCGCGTCAACGCCTACCGCTTTATATTGTAGCAAGTTTATTGCCCTTCGGCTCCGCTCGCAATTATCTATTTCAATTTGTGATGCAGTGCAGGTCTTATAGGGAATGCTAATGTACCCGCAAAAAGCTACTGTAAGAAACGTTCGAACTGCGTTGTACTCCTATTAGTAACAGTTGTGGGTTGTAGCTCTAGCTACTGACACAGAGTGTAACGATTTAGTTTAAATGCATGAACATGGATAATTCTTAGCTTAGATAGTTCTAAGGAATATTCCTAGTAAATATTATTTTTGTGATCTTAAAAACCCCTGATACATTTTTGCGTTATACCAGTTTTTTTTTGGTTACAGCATATTACATCTATACATTATACATATATGTATATCATTTGAACATATTAAATCGTAGTTGTTATACTTACATACAGTCATATCTTTAAAAGCGAATAATGATTTGTACAATAACTCGATGCAAATGATAGTAATTTTCTCTGACCTTTTGTTCGACTAACGCCATCGAGATGGCCGCTCGGTCTCATTTTCAATTTGCGAGACATGTACAAATGCATGTTGTCATGCCATCCATGCTCTTTTGAAGTTGATTCTTGAGATAAACCGTAATAGCTATGGAATTTGTAACGATTCTTAACCAAGCATATGCTATGCTTCAAACGTTATCTATTTATTAATGAATATTTTTCCAAATACTATAAAGAGTATTGCAGGTTTCACATACGATAGTAACGGTCGGCGTTAACTTAAATTATGTGTCATAAAACCTAGCAATTCTAATTTCTTCAGCACGGTGCTTCACAGACCGGGCAGGAGACTATTAAATCTTAAGACATGTCTCGTACGTCACTCAGCCTGACTTATAATATTTCAAGGATGAACGCCCATCGACGCCCAGCTATTAAAATCTCGCGTCCTTCCTGGAAGCTCCGTTTTACGATAATCTTAGGAATTCAAAAACATTTCCATATCACGCAAGAAAAATCTACGTAACGCTAATGTTCGCTACAGCGGTAACGCGATCTTGAAAACCCCCTGCGTGTAATGTCAAACTATATTGCCGCGATGTCAAATAATAATACAAATATAAAGAAAGCGACGACCTCTGCGAAGCGATGCAAGAAAGCGGTCGCGCAGACCTTGACCATACGTGTTCTATTCAAATGTCCTTATTATTCACCTATGGAGCCTGCATTAACAGCGTTGTGAGAATATTCTAGCACAAAACCAGGCGACCATAAATAATGCGAAGTCAGCTAATGAATTACGATGGCAGCAAATACAGGACTCAAAAGAAAGGGTCGTGCGATGTTTTAGTTCGCAAATGCGACGGCTGCTGCGCACGACTCTACCTTGACAATTAAAATACTATTAAGATCCGACTATATACTGAATATTAGTTACAAAAACCATTTAAATAATTAATTTTAAAAGTCAAACGATGACAATTATGTAATTTTTTCAACAAGTCTAACAATGAGTTAGGTAGAACCTAAAGGGGAAGAATTATGATTATAGTGCATTAAGATCACATACCTCAGTAAGTATAAAGATTATTATTTTTAAAACATCCGCCATGTACAAAGCCTCTAATTATTATAAGTTCAGCTTATAATATCAGTTATTTTTGGAACCCGTTGTCTTTTTCCTTTGGATGATTAACACAGGATGTGCTTCAAAACGATCGCAGTGGATACAATGTAGGGCCGTATAAAGAGTCATGAGGTACGCCAAGGACGACCGGTGCTCGCGATTATGTAAATAATGTTCTGTGGCCTGCCCCATGGCACCCGCCGAAGGGCTATTACCTGCCCATCCGCCGACCTCTGGTCATACGACTCACTCTCGCCATTATCTCCCCTTTTATAATTACTCTAATTGCTGTTAAGACCATAATTCTCGCGAAGCAGCCCGCGCTAAAGGATGATACGAAAGTTTTACAAATTATCCTCACGATGTTCATTTATCACGTCATCGGGGAGCGAGCCGACCTTTTAATTCTAGATACACGATGTATTTTATTTTGTGTATGGAACCTTCGGCGTAATTCAATTTATTTAATCGATCGCTTATCGCCCGCGCGGTATGCAGACGAAAGTCATTGAATCGCAATTAAATAATTTAGATATTAAATAAGATAATTACAGTTTTAGAAATACAATGGTAAATGTAATGTAATTTTCTGTTCAATATTACATGGCTTATTTTCGCGGTAAACATTGTCTGTGTAGTCCTTTTGTTCTTTTTTTGTGCACATTGTAATTATTCTTATCTTTAGACATGGGTTACGACTTACACTGTAATTGATATGAAGTTTTCGATGTAATTGTTACACGATTTGTAGTTTATCGATTTGTTTCTGTGCCAATTTTTTTTAATTGCTTGTTTAATTGCATTCTTCTTGTTTTGTCTGGATTTTCTTTCAGTATTATGTATATTTATCGATTGATTTAACCTATCGAATTGTTTTAAGCTGTTTAAGCTTATGATACTTTTAACCCTCAAACTTCTTCATAATATCTTGATAAGCGGGTGGCTTTCTCAAATTTACTAGCCTACGTAATACATTGTATTATCATACATAAGTATTAAGTAATTTTCCTTATAACACGGGCTGCATTCCGCAGGTGACGACAGTTTGCCGAGAGGAGCCGTGTCGTTGAACCGATCCGTGGCGAATGTTCGCTCTTCCGCCAACTCGGCAAATAGAATCAATTAGTTGACGTGACACCGTTAGATTCATCTTCGATTTTTCCATGCTACCGTATAGGATTGGCATGTTTGTAACTCGAAGGAATTGCATTTAGGATTACGATGAACTGTATCTTACATTCTTGCATTTAGAACAGAGTATATTTTATACCCGATATAAAGAATTCCGGAATGACTCGACTAATAGGTATTAGTTTAAGTACCAATCGGAATCTATTCAGTTTAACAAATACTATTGTGTAATCATAATGTCTTATAACTCATGCAGCATGACTCAACGATTGTTTAACATATGTGTATTAATTTGAACGGATGGTGTTTAATAAAGGTGGGCACGTCATGTTATTGGCACCACGTCGGTGGCACCGGGCACCGGATAAGCGTTGCGGCCGGCCGATTGTCTCGCGACTATCGTAAATAACTCGGCTCGTGTCCGGTATCGGTCTCGAATACAGAGTTCGCCAGCGAATCTGGACGACGTGGTGCAACTCCGTAAGGAGCCCTTACCGCCGGCTCTCGAACTGTGACGCTCGAATCCGCAAACGGCACGCACGACGCATAGAGACAAGCATAAAACATCGACTACCCATAGTGAGTCCACCCTCTCAGCAGGAAACAGCCTCCGCGCTACGAATACGTATGAGCTCGGAATGCCCCCGCCTCCCGCTTATCTAACCGTCAGCATTATTGATATCTATCGCAACGAAAATAATAATATAATTCTTGCAATGAAATTAATTAGCATGCATAAAACGTCTCTATTTATTGGTGTTCGATTTAAACAACTTAACGAGTATCTCGAGCGGAGAAGACGTGGCCGACGGCTATTAATTCCTTTCGAGATATAAACAATGGACACGTGATGTAAATAGCTGGAACGAAAATAATATAGCAGTTTCACTTTGGTCTATTTTATCGGGCAGGCTTTGCAGAGGGTGCATAGAGGGCGGTAGGCATCGTGCGGGTCGAGGCATGGTCGAGGTCCGATAGCATCGCAGCACCGCGTGCTCTATAAATAGATAGGCAGAGCGGACCCTTGAATCAGCCGCGCTGGTCACTACGCTCATCAAAGGGCTACTACACGGTATGTTATAGCCGGCATCTTTGTTATACGCTACCTAAACCACTTCGTGAAATACTTATGCGCGTCGAGTCAGCCTCATGAAAGTAAAACTTTGATATTATCATAAACATGCGCTGTGTTCCCAATCGGGTGGATGTGGTTAATGTTAGAACATAACTAAGAGTTAAGTAAGTTCCAGTGTCGTTAGCAGCCCTGCTACGCTCCGGTACCGCAAAGCTCCTCCATAAAACACGGCGGACAGGGCGCAGTTTCTCGCTTGTTCGCTTTCGTTCGCACATGTGGCATGCGCGTATTTTGATTAGAGTTAAGATGCGCAACCGGTTTAAACGCGAAGGTCGCTGCATGAGAACTCAAGTTCTCCTACGCCTTCGCGGCCGTCCGCTAATGATGTCTCCGCGCTGAAACATTCCTAATTGGACGGACGTCCAACTGTCTTAGCCCCTTAAAAAACCGATACAAAGGATGCACTCTGTGGTACTGTTAATAGAACCCTGCTCCGTGGTAATGTTATTCGAACACAGAGGCATTCAAACAATGAACTTACAGGGAATTTGTTAAAGTATTCATGACAAGACCCAGTCTTATCGCGATTAATTCAACTTGTCGTCTGAAATGCTATCAAGATATAAGATCACAATGTAAATAATTATGATAGACTTTTGTATAGAATAACAATTTTATTGATAACGATGGCTGAACAAGTTTCAAAATATGTAGTGTAGTTTTTTCTTGATTAAATTAGACCTTGTAGGCCTTAGTTTGAGTTTAAGGTATTTATATAAATTATATGAATGCATTAGACTTAGGTAGGTGTTATACTCTATGCTATCGGCTCACTCATCTCGTCAGTCCGCTCGTTACTGGATTATCTCAGGATTAGTCATTACACCCCGGTACATGTTCCTTGAGAATTACGTTGTAATAACGGGCGATGTGTAGTGAATTGTCGTTGATTGTAGACGCACTGTCCTAACTCCGGCTAGCTGTAAATAATGACACTACAAGCAACTTATTCTTTTCTAATAGAACTGAAATTGCTTCCTCGGTTCACATTATTATAAATTTAATCAAAGTCTATTATCCACTAGCTACGTACAAAAGCTGGAACGCTGCGTTGAAAAAGAAAATAATTTGAACCCGCAGGCGAATTCTTTCTGATTTATATATAGATTTGTCTTTGTAGTTTATTTATGGAGTTGCAGTCTGATTCATACGCATAGTTGAACGTGCGCTTATCTCGTGCTCAATTTCAATCCTCTTGTTTTATTTTTTCGTAGCAAATTATAAGTGTTGCTCAATAAAACGTTTACAGTAATTGTTTAAATGGTGCGGTCATGTGATTAATCGACGATTACACAATAATTATTATTGACCATATGTTTTTTGCAAACGTATTTAAGTTACTTTTTAACGTATTACTTGACTAAATGTTAAATGAAGATATTTTAATAAGTATTTTATAGGGCACTTCTTAAGACTTAGGTTAGATGACTTCTTAGACTTCTAAAGTGGAAATCACCAGCGTAGATACTATAGGTAGGAAGAATATGTTAATTTTTTTACGTAGGTTTACTTGTATTATTAAATATTTCAAATACTTATTGTATTCGTTATCCTAGAGTTGCTTAACCAAACCAAAATATAAATAACACTCACAAACTATTAAACAATTTGATTATTATCATTAAAAACACCTCGGTTGCTTTAAAGTCTAACTCCTTAGAAATTTAGCATTAACAGGGAAACATGTATACAATAAGAAGGTATCCTTTTTCGTAGATTTTATCAATAGTATGCAAACGGGTAACTAGTGAGAAATAAATAAAGCGCAATCTGATCCGATCCAACGGAGCTACAATGTTCAGTACGCACCGAGGGGCCCTTTCGTGTGTGATATCGGTGTAACGATAGGTGACCCGCGGGGCTTGTCACCTCAATGAAAATGTCCAAGCTTATCGTATGGCTCAGCTGGCTTCCTGGTTCGCTCCGATAATGTCTACCTTGTTGCAGCCATCGGTGCGGCCTTACTAATGAAGATTTAAATCGACGCTGGTGCAAGCCCAGCCCTGTTTTGCATCCTTCTATCTACCACACAAAGGTAAATTCAATTAATTAGCGACTGCCCAGATCCCTTATTCTCATGTCAAATGTTACATTCGATATTCCAATTAAACGCGACGTTTGAACGTGAATAGTTCGCTTACGATTTTCTCGGAAACATACGCGGCTAATCAGGATATTTATTGTATGTGCAGTTCTTTAATTGGTTTCCGAAGAAGAGAATAAAAGGATTAAAACTAAGAATTAAATGTAATTTTAACAATTGTGGGCACACAATATAAATCTTGAATCGATAAGATTGACTATTTTTAATTTGTTTGTACAATGCTGTCTTTGTGTCAGGGCCTAATTGAATATTTGGTTCGAGTCTGGAAGAAGCCACCCCTAGTGTACTGCGATTATCATGGGCATTCGCGAAAGAAGAATGTGTTTTTTTATGGATGCGCAGGCGCAGAGAGTTGGTGCAGCAACGACCGACTCGTACCGGACGAGCCTGTTAAATACCTCGTAAGTTACTTAGAATCCTTCTTACTCTAAATATATAAGAGTTGTAGAGAGAAAAAGTGGAACATTAGCTGTGAAATTAAACACATCTTTTTGTGCGTACCTAGGTACTTTTTGTTCGTACAACCTAACTATGTCTTGCCAGTTGATTCCGTTACATTTATCTTTTAAAGGATTGCGTAATAAAAAGTACAGACCTACAAGAAATCCGATGACTAATGTGGTTAACAGGTTTTACCTAAGAATTTACATAAGATACAATAAAAAGCAAGCAAATGAATTGTGCCTCAATAATGTTTCTTCTTAGATGTTACCAGCGCTGATGCATAGGATATCCCCCGCGTTTGCTCTGGGCTCGTGCTCGTTTCGCGTGGAGAGGGAACGTGAAAGTACGGCGCGCGTCACGGTGTGGCGCCATCTTGGCGTCACGCGCTCCTACACCATGGAGGCGTCCTTCTGCGGCTTCGATAGAGGACCATTTAAGGTATGTATAGTACGCGTCACGAATCTTTAGCGCTGAACGAAACCTACGCAGAAGTCAAAAATAAGGTATCGAGGTAGCGGCGCGGCGCGCGGGGCGCGTGATCGTCGGGTGCGCGAGCGTTGATTGGTTG
>DWAJ01001527.1:0-21827 GCA_018238005.1 Eurema mandarina | reverse complement strand
GAGTCACCATATTATACATACCAATAGATTCCTCTTTTAAATTAAAGGAGCGAGTCATAGTAGTATATACATAGTTTAATAATTATTGTGAGTTGTGACCATGAGTTTAGAAAGTAATAATTACATTTTTTTTTAAACTCTTTGTTGTAAATAAAAAGATTGATAACAGATTGATTTGATTGATATAAATGAAAATACACACAAGTTTAAAGGACCGCATTGCATAATAGCTATTATTTTTAATTTGAAAAAAGATGTAATGGTTTTGTTTAAATAAATTGTAATTTACCATACTCACCACTCCCAAATTGCGTTACATAACAATTCAATGTTCAATATTTTTTTAGAAAACATAAATAATTATTATTTTGTAAAATAACATGAAAGAAATCGAAAAAAAGCAGACCCAACTCAAGTTCATAAAAATTGGCTATCATAAATAGATGCAAAAAACGATTGTTTTTTTTAAGATTAAGTTTCTCACATGTGTGTGTGTATATTTACAGGAAAGCTCTAGAGCAAGCAAGAGCTGTGTTAGCTGAGGCGAAGGAAGCGGAAGAAAAATTGTCCCTTGATTAGTTTAACTAAACCTATAGTGTACTCAATTCCAAAATATTCAATTTCTAAATTTTTTCAACAAAAAAATCATTACCATGAACACAAGCTGTGATTATAAACAGTTTATATTTTAATAGCAAGCAATAATAAAAATAATTTTAAAACTACCCACATAATTGTTACTTGATGACAGACTGATGAAGTCGCTCACATTGTGATTTATTATACTGATATGTATAAGAAGCTGTATATGTAATGTACGAATGTTTCTTCGAGATTGGTGTGAGAAATAAATGAATTTTTTTCAAATGTATTTCTAATTTATTGACATACTACTATGAAATAGATCTGGAAAGGTAAGATAAGGATACACTTGAATAGTTGTTTTATGTATTTAAATATAACACTCAGATAATTTCGATAAAATCCTTTATTTTTAACACTTAATACATTGTAAATATCACTATAAATTTCCCTTAAATAGGTATAGGTATACTGACTGGAAGCAAGTTAACATAGATTTACAAATCTATAACAGACACATAAACATGAAGAATAAATGAGTTATTTCTTTTAAATATGCCTTTATAGGTATTTAATAATTTTCACATAGACTACAGATCCTAAATCACAATATGTATACACAATATTAATACACAAAAAGCAATTAATTTAAAAACTTAACTGGATTTAGAACCCAAATAACATTTTACACCAAATTTAATGGGTAATATTTTGATAGATGTAGGGCTGCATACATAGCTTTTTGATTGTACGAAATTACAAATATGACTAGCATTTGTATTATACTTATACTAGGTAATATTTAGGTAGCTTCTTTATCCAGCATCAATTTGAAAGAGCCATCCGTATCAACACAGTGTAAAATATTTGCAATATCTCCCTTTTTCATGAGTATGGGAGGATCTGCCAAAAATGCTGTGCCATCGATAAAACTATTAGGCCTTTTAGTAGATATAACACCCATTTTCTCCATCAGCTCTATATTATACCAACATAAAATGCAATTAGCATCATCAGTGTTTGTTATTGCAACATTTATCACATCTGAATTCATATTAACACAGTCTCCCAAGTCTATTGGATCTGACAATGGGGTATATTGTAAAAGTGAATAATCAAGACAAAAATTTTGTGATGCTTGGTACTTGTTAATGTGTGCGGCAATTTTAAAGTTGCTACAGTTTTCGTCATTTACCCGATTGTTTGAATCCAACCAATCACACTTAGCAATTTGAGACATAATATTCAATTTTGAAGGTAAATAAAGACCACCGGGGTGGAGATGAGTTTGCATTAAATATTGACCGATATCTTTGTAACGCAAATCTATATCACCAACAACATCCAATATGTTACAGAATACAGCATGGTACTTTTGCTCCCTAAAACTGTCTTTGTCCCATGTGTCTCCAATTAAATATGTGACTTTGGCTATGTCCACACCATTTGCTCTAAAAACCTCATTAAAGAATACTTTGTCTTGTTCAGTTTTGGCACAGCACACAAGGGACTTAACACCTCTCTTCAACATCTGAAGACCAAACATTGGAAAGGGACATAAATCTACAATACACATGTCATACATTTCTGCCATTTGCCCTAGATAGACACAAGCTAGACCCAAGCAACTCATTATTTTGTTCAAGTATTCTACATCATTTAAGAACCTTAGCACCTCAAGAGATATCCTTGTGACTTTTACATTGTACTCTGGTATAAGAGCCACTTTACCAGACTGCAATGTAAATTTACATAGAAATCTGTCATCTTCATTAACTCTTTTTGGTAGATGATCGAAAAATACAGCTTGTTGCCAAGCAGTAGCTCTGTCTTGAGATAAGGGATTTGTTGTTATCATATGATTTTTTGTCAAATGTAAATTAAACCATCCTATAACATTAGTAAGAACCCCGCTCTGTTTAACTGCTAATTGGTCAATATAGGGTTCAGAATTTTTAAGCTTATCTTCAATACTATTAATATCATTGAAATCAACTTTAATTATACATTTAGGTTCAGTGATGTATTTTAATGTTTTATATAAATTAAGATCATCACAATCATATGTTTCATCATGCTGTATAACGTGGACATTCATTGATGGAATGTTTAATATATGCTTTGTTGTTTGAGACAACTGATACTTTAAGAGTAGTTCATTGCATTCAATGCCCATGACAAAGAATTCAGCATGTGAAGGCAACACTTTAGCATCATCTTGAAGCAAATGTTCCCAAGCATGAGACAGGGTTGTTAATATATGTTCTCCAAACAGACCAGCATCAAACAACTCAGTGACAAGAACATTGAGCTTCCCACCAATATCAAAGTGGTTTAAAGAAGTTGACGTCTTATTAACAACACTAAATTCATTTTTTACTGAATTATCATTTAAAACTGTATTAGATATATTAGCCATGACTTCAGAACTATCACAAGCTGTAATGAACTTCGGCTCGCATTCACTTGCATACAAAGAAAGAAGACCTGTACCAGAGCCAAGATCGAGTACAGTGTCATTTCCGGGAGATATTGTTTCACGAATAGCAGCGCGGTAAACTTCATTTCTTATTTTATCATTAAGCATTCGAAAATGCCAGCGTTCAACTAGCAAGTTTTTAACCGAATTTAAATTCTTTTCAGCATTCACAAAGCCGGCGTCGACTTTAAGGGCTTTTTGAAACTGAAACCAAGCTTCTGAATAAAAACCGAACTTGTATAAATATTTTCCGACCTCATTCAACAGGTGCATGTTCCCAGGAAATAAAAATATGGCCCGCGAAAAGTTACAAAATATGTCGTCAATTTTATCTGCAGAAGCCAACATTTCATTGAGTTTATTGACCACAACGCGGAACTCAGGCTCGTAGAAATTTTTCAAATCAGGATTCTTCTCAAATGCAATAAGATACATGTCAAAAGATTTTGTATAACTTTCGGTGGAAGATAGCTGGCGTGCATAATCAATGTATTTACGCGCATCTGTTATTTGGGTACCCGACATCCTTGCTGTTTGTGAATGAAATCTGCACTATCGGTTATTAAAATATAGCGAAGCGATACACTGTTGGTTTATCCATATACATAGGACCAGTATTAAGCGTAGAAACGTTACCGGCTACACTGAAAGTTCGAAATTGAATTTGAACAATAACAATAACATAGTTCTATTCTATTCACAAAATAGTCAAAAAACCGATATGTCAATTATTGACATTTCACATTGTCAAATAAATTCACACAATAAAACACATAAAATTATCTTAATGTTCAAAAGTATCGGATATTATTAATTGTTATTTAATGAGGTATTAAAACTTATTTCACTATCAGATTAAAGTGAGGATAACAGTGGTGTCACAACTGTCAATTTATGTAGTGTTTGATTTTGTGAAACTGTGGCTTGGGTGAGGACTGAGCTCTGAGCTGTGAGAGTGAGTGAGATATATTATTGCGATTTGTGACTAGAGTTTACCGGCAAGAGTAATTTTTGCAATTTTCTGTAATGTTAGCATTGTAATTAGTCTAAGTGCTTAAATGAATCTCAATAATGGTGTGTTGTATGTAAACATAAAGATGTGTTAGAATAAATAAAGCTCTACAACAGTAAATAAAATGTTGGATTGAAATGAAGTTGATTCTGAACAAATCAATATGGCACTCAAGCTGGGAAAATGCAGACTCTGTCTCAAGCTCGGGGACTTCTATTCCATCTTCACGGTGGACAACAATCTGCAACTCGCGGAGATGGTTATGGAATGCGCGCGAGTCAAAGTAAGACGATAAATAATAGTTAACTAGATCTTTTAGTAATACGAAACCAAGACGACCATTTTGTTTCATTCCATACATACCTTAATTACTAGATCATATTTCAAAGAATGTCGATTTTATCTTTCACTAGGACCATCAGAAACTTTACATTCTTTATCAGGGCTGTCGTCTCCGTCTAATAAATGTACATTTATATTAACTTCATTAAATTTATCAGATTTCATCTTTCCGTGTTTATCTTGTTAACATTTAAAATCTTGGACACTTATTTTGAGTTATTAGCTTTCCTTAAAATTTTTGTTTGATATCTAGTTATAAATATTGAATATAATAGTATTGTTAAATATCTAGTTTTAGTTATTAAAAAAAAATAAAAAGAGAAATTTTTTAAATGAATTTCGAGTTCATTACTCTTACAACATTCTACAAATTTGATATTATGTGTACAATACCAATAGCACCTAGTAGTTAAATTTGTATTATTTTCTCTACCAGCATGCTAATCTTTATACAAATCCTTTCCATAGTTTTTGGGTGAAATAATAAGGAACATTGAAGCACCAATACTAAGTTTAACTAAGTTTAACATTAGATCTAGTGGTTACTGGAACTAATATAAAATTTTATAATTTCTAATTTAAAATTAAAATTTAATTTGAATTTTTATGGTGTGATAGATTTGATTTAAGAAAGAATGCTTTTAGTAAAGCATCATTTCTGATAAATTCAAATCTTGGAGTGACAGATCTAAACTCTTTACTTATGATATTTTCATTTAAGACTTCTTGCAATCGTTTTCTTCACAATTTCTAATGTTGCAAAGTTTTCTACTTATAGTTTAATCCGTTTCTAACTTTCTACTTAACTTCTATTTAACTTAGAATAAATTCTGTTGCCAACATATTCATATACAATTTATTTTTAAAATTTCACTTACAAGTTCTTTTGTAGTAAACTTTTTTACTTACAATGTCTTCTGTTGCAAATATTTTCTTTTACAATTTCATTCCTTACAAACATTTTAGCTTATGATACCTTTTGTTGCAAAATATATCTTTTTATATATACCTAGATCAATTAATAATGAATTAATAATTAATAATCAATTCTATAATTGAATCCTACATTTACTTATCGATGGTAGATTTTAATAGATACAGTAATTTTCTGAATTGGTTATATTCAGAAAATTATTAAGTTTCATCAGAATATCGGATAATGGATTTAAGAATTTGTTGACACTTGATGTTTCCACTCCTTTTAGATACAAGAAGGTGACGGACTGCCTGATAAAATTTGCAGTGAATGTATTCAAAAATTAAGTAGTTCCCATATCTTTAAACAACAATGCGAAAGGTCGGATCAAGAGCTGCGCCGTAATTATGTGCCACCGCCAGGTAGTAATTTGACTCTATTCAGCGAACTTCTTAAAAATTTGTAGTCATTCTTTGATGTGGAGCTATAAATTAAAATTTTTGTCAATAAAATTTAATGAGACATTGCAATGTTACAGGTTTTAGTGCTCCAACGCCACCGCCACCTACTCGCCAAAGCAGCGACTCTGCTTTTTCAACTGATACATCAAAACCTGCATCATCTTTTGAAAGTAAAGTAACTCCAACCAATAGAGTGCGCAAAAGAAGTACGGAGAGCATCGATAATGTATCAAATAGTAGTCTGTCACACGAATACACTACACCTGGCACTTCTAAACGGGTTGAAGAACTGCGAAAAACTCAAAGGAAACGAAAAATGCCTGTAGACAACTCTGATTCCGATTTTGACGACAACAGTTCTTTCCAGCCCAGCCCGTTTTTAGATGGTGGAACAGATTCTGATGAACCTGTTGAATTTAAATGCGATATTTGTTCAAAAGCTTTCAAGAGTTACATCAGTATGAATGCTCACAAAAAAAGTCACAGTAAACAGAAAAAGGCTCTGGCTAGAAAACTTGCAGAACAACAATCGAGCTCACCAGGTACTCCGTTCCAGCCAGAAATCAAATTGGCAGATGCTCACGATGTTGAAGACAATTTGAAATGTGGAAAATGCGGCAAAACATTTAAATTGAATATAATGCTGAAGAGGCATGTTGATTTGTGCGGAAAAATCGAAATCGATAAACAGCTTAAAATAGCGTTAGAGCCTATTGATGGTTTGACAAATCAAAATAAAATAGATTGTACAATGTGCAGCACAAAGTTTAAAACGATTGAGAATTTGGAAAAACATATGAGAGTAGTTCATGCCGCTGTTCTCAAAAGAGAAAGTCCTGCCTTACAATCGGAGAATGGCAAAATAGTTGTTCCATGTTTCTATTGTCGTAAACCTTTTTACGATTTCTATTCACATTCCGCTCATTTTAGAGTTTGTCCCAAACGAGATGATGCCCTTACATTTGTGTGCACCGTATGCAATAAGGCGTTGATGAAAAAGGCCAGTTACTTTTTGCACGTGAAATCCCATTTTTTTCCAGTAACAACTACTAATATAAAACAAGATGAGACAACCTCTAACGAAAACATATGTCGCTTTTGTTCTCTTCGATTTACAACCCAGGAGGAGCTCATAAATCATTTGGCAGCCCATATAAGTAATGCGGAGGATGGAATCGATGGCGGTGATGAAGAATCTCGGTAAGTATATTCTTTTAAATGATCGTAAATTTAATTCATATTTACGTTACTAATTATTGTGATTTTTTAGGGCAAGTACGTTAGATGATTCAGCATCTGTACATTCCGAATACAATTCTTCAATCTCATCGGGCCCATATAAATGTTCAATTTGTGGTAAAGGATTTAAATATAAAAAAGCTTTAGCAACCCACGAGGCAAAACATGACCAAGATACAAATTCAAGCATAAAAATGGAACCACCAGACGGAGAAACGTCCGATCTATTGAGTGAAACCATACAAGAGGACAACTTGAACCAGTCCGATTTTGAATCCAGTCACGGCGAAGAAGAAGACAACACATGTGACATTTGTGAACGTCAATTTTCATACAAACGCTTGTTAATTCAGCACAAGAGGATTAAACACCACATGACCTCGGGGACAAAAAGGGCGAAGATAAATTTGAAAGACTGCACGGTTCGCTGTCTCATATGTGACATTGAGATGAAAGTGAGCATGATAAACGAGCACAATCAGAAGCACATCACGGCGAACATGAAGCCGCGGAACCTGTACACGTGTATCGAGTGCGAGCAGCAGTTCAAGAGCTGCAGCGCGCTCGCCAACCACATCAAGATAGTTCACCGGCTGCAGATGAAGCAACAAGCGCCCAAGGTGACGATTCCCGCGGACTTGGCGGATTTTTGTGAAGTCGTTGTGACCAAAGCGGAGCCCCTGGACTTTGTCCAGAGTCACAGCGACTTTGGAGAGGCTTCCGCCGGCGACGGGACTTTCAACGCGTTCACTTGCCCCACTTGCAGCAAAGTTATGCCGACACTAATTTCGTTAAAGAGGCATATGAATTGGCATACAAATGTCGGTAACAATATGGAGAAGAAACTAGAATGTTTCGTTTGCAATGAGGTAAGTTCAGATTTTTCATTTATTTAATTTATCTTTTTATTAAATTAAAATTTAACCGGTGCATTTTGTTACAGACGTTTAGATTTAACTGCCACTACAAGTTGCACATGCGCCAACACTACCACGATACCAATCTCGATCCCAAGCACCTGACGTGTCCCATTTGTAACCGGAAAAGCAAACATCTCCGAGCCGCACAGGCGCACATGAAGTATCATCAGCAAACACGGTTCCAAAACAAAGACTACGAATGTGCGATTTGTAAAAGAGTCTTTCAGTATAGAAAAGTTTACCTCTCGCATATGGCCATTCACTTTAAGCGCGGAGAATCTGCAAATAATACTGTTATAGGTTCAGCTATACCGACCACTGCCGATAAAACTTTATTCGACGGAACACACACTTGTAAAATTTGCGGAAAAGTTTGTGACTCTGAATCGAATTTGAAGCACCACATGGGCTGGCACAATTCTAAAACTCTTTTGTACGGCGCCCGATACGAGTGTGAGATATGCAATCTTCAGTTCACAAACAAGAAACGTCTGGAACTGCACAATCGCACTCATTACGAGGACGAAAATGGACCTTTCAAATGCCACATCTGTGGAAAGGGTTACATTGCAGAGGAATATTTCAAAAGACATGTTAAAGGCCATAACTTCGATCATCAATCTCATAAAAAACGCATCGAGAGGCTCAGAAAGAATAAAGTGAAATGTCCGATTTGTACAAAGTATTACCCTGACTTGGTGAAGCTCATTCGGCATTTGCGTAAGACACATCCCGAAAGCAAAATGATTAAGCAAGATCCGGATGCTCCTGCGCCCAAGTACTACCCGTGCAAGCTGTGTGCCAAAGTGTTCCTAGACGAGCGAAGGTTGCAGCACCACGAAGAAGCTCACCTGCGCAAGCCGGAGTTGTATAAATGTAAATTCTGCAAGAAAACCTCCATGTCTTTGAAGAACCACCGAATTCATATCAAAGGTCATTTGACACAAAAGTACATCGATACGCCACTGAAATGCGAACATTGCGATGAAACCTTCACCCGCGGATACGATCTGCATTACCATTTGCGAGACGTTCATAAAATAGAGGAGACGTGGATTGCGGATCGAAATAAACAAGATTTCGATGGACCACTCAAAGAGTTCCAATGCTCGGTCTGCTACAAAGTTTTAGCTTCGAAAGGCAACTTTGAGAGACACATAGACTACCACAATTCACTCCGGTGCAACTATTGTTTCGAATACTTCAGCACGCTGCGATTCCTAGAAGGTCATTTGTCTTTCAGTTGCGAAAAGAGGCAACTACTCGGTAATACCGAAGTCTATCCGAAACGTGTGAAGTGCCATATTTGTTATAAGGCGTTCCATGTGCAAGTGAAGTTGGACTGCCATCTGCGGACTCAGCACGGAATAAAATCATTCAAAGAAGCTTCAGAAAGTAAGAAGGAAATAGTGTGCGATTATTGTTTCCGAGTATTCGAAAATGAGTTTCACTTGGCATCCCACAAGCTCTACCACCGAACGCTGGGCTATTATGGATGTTTGTATTGTAATAGAAAATTTAACACCATGACTACATATAGAAAACATAAAAATCATCATTTCGCCCAACTGAATGTCGATAATCCGACCAAGTGCGAACACTGTGATGAAACCTTCGTGCCGTTTCGAGAGTTCATTTACCACATGCGAGACGTACACGGAGACGACAAGGAGTGGGTCGTCCTGCCGAAGGAGATCATTGAAGAAAAGTGCAATATCTGTAACAAAATCTTCTACAACCTCCAGCGACACCTCGCTTACCACGAAGAGAACAGATGCAAAAAATGTGGGGAGTACTTCTTTTCACGAGCCGATTACGATAACCATATTTGTCACATCGACAGTGATGATGAGGTCACGGAGAACTCGCAAAACGATATTCGACCGAAATATGAAGAGTGTCGATTTTGTTTCAAACCGGTTACCTACAAGACTAAGAAAATGCACGAACTTCTGCATAAAGGATCCGGCTCTATTTCGTGTCGCTTTTGTGTTCTTAAGTTCAAGACGATCGATGCTTTTAATATACACGCGTTTTCACATCGCAGCAGCAAATACAAGAAACGGCCACTTCGGTGTCGAATATGCCGCGAGACGTTCATTAAATACGGGCCGTTCATGCGCCACATGAAAAACGTTCATAAATCCATTAAGAAAATGCACTATCGGGCGACGATAAAACCCGAGCAATGCGTCGTTTGTAAAGAAGACTTTCCGAATCTCCACAATCATTACAGAGCCCACCTGCAGAATCAATGTCTACAGTGTCACAAATATTTTACTTCTTCGAAATTGTTTTCGCAACACCAGTGCGATAAAGAAGACGGTGAAGAATCGAAAGTATTCACGTGCGACGCGAACCTTCCCGCCCTTATCAACTCTTACGTGCCCGTTGACGAGAAGGATGATGAAAAGTTTTACGGATACGAGAACGATGACGAAGGTGAAGAAAACGGTGATGTAAATGCCAACAGTGAACTTCCTCAGAATGAGGATAGTCAGAATTCAGTGGACACGGCGGAGAGTACTATACATGAGATGGCTCACGCGCCCATCATATCCGATGTTCTTTCGCTGTATCAAAGCAAGGTAGCTGAAGATGTCGAAAGCAAACAGGGTAGTGTGGTCGAACTGACTGATGACGATTCAGTGGGCTTTGAAATTAACGGAGCTGTCATTACAATAGATGATGATTAACATTTAAATGTAGCGAGAAATCATTTGATACTTCCAAAATATCATGATATATTTTGTTTAATTGGGGCGTTATAAAGGTACTTATTTTCAAGAGGTGGCTTAGATTTATAAAACTCAATTATATTTAGGTCAGTTGCATTTAGGTAGAGGAAATTTAAGGAGGCAATTTTGTATATATATTTGTAGAATAAGTAAAATGATTAGGGTTATGATCATAGATTATAGAGAAAAAAATATCCAACAGATTTAATACCCACATGGCAATGTTACTCTGGTGACAGTGAAAATTGGAGGGAAGTAATTAAATTATTATGTAGGTATAGTGTATTATTACCTGATTAATTTGCACAATGTTATTAAGAATGTGCTTCAGAATTTAGGAAAACTGCATTACTAAAGCATGAAAAAATTTATTAATTTGAAGACTTGTCACTAGTCATTTCTAAACATTTTTAGCAAATAATGGAGATTTCAATTGCTGAATTATCCTCACATTCCTTTAACAATCGGAAAAAGGTTATTAAGCATTGAGTATAAATCTCATGATAAAGGTTTTATTAAAATGAATAAAAATGTTGTACAAATCATTATGTAATTTCATCGCCGGCTATAAAGCTGCCATTTTGTAAATATTTGCCATAAATGTGATCTTTATATTCTGATTATCTTAAGTTCCGAATTGATAGATCATTGATTAGAGTTAAGTATTACTTTATAACAATAACACATCATACAATGTTAATTTCTTGTACATATAGCCACATTTTTTGAGTTCGAATAGATTTTTGTTGTTTTCTGTAGCTTTCAAAGAATTGTAAAATGAATAGGTCAAAAAATTTATAGAGTCGTTTACTGGTTCATTCCAAATTATTGTAAGAGAAGTGACTATATATGTAGATTACTATGTTAGTTGTACTGCTAACCAAAGGTAGTAAAGAATGCACTAATTTAAGAGAAACGTATCTTCAAAAAGAATTTAGTTCGCACGCGGTATCTGATTATAATTTATTATATAACGGGCTCCAAAAATGCAAGTAGAAATGATTAAAAAATTTAACATATTTCGGACACGTGTAGATTATTAATAAATACAGATTCTATAAATAATTTGGTTTAAAGGTTTTTTAAATTCTAATTATATCTGTAGACTAGTTACAACAAAATGTTTTTGACTGCCGTGCGAAATATTAATTTACTTGTATATAATTTAATGTATCAATCATGATTGGCTTATATGTTATAAATATTCTTATATTCTTACCAATAGGTATAGCTGTATAGAGTGATAGGTCAGAAAAATTATACTAGATTTTTTTTGTGAAGTCAAATTTATTTTCACGTTTACTCCAGTAGAGTATAAAAGTATGTTGAATAAAAAAATCGTTTTCAATATATTTTTGTGATGGCAAGTGGCAGCTGTTTTTTTTCTGTTAGGTATTTGGAAATCAATGTATAATTTGAAATAAATCTTTTGTATTAATTTCAGAATTTTATTTTCACCTTTAAAAAAATAATTGTTATATTATAATCATGGTGGGCTTATTAAATAATACTATAGTGATGGCTTGATTTTTTGACACACATATTAGTCTAGTCAACAAGTTCAAAAACGTGTTAAATAGACATAAAAATAAAAAAAATAAAAATAAAATAAAATAAAAATAAAAAAGCCTTTTATTACTTGCTACAATAGTTAAATAATATGTATATGAATGTGTTATTTATTTAAGTTCGGTCACAAGAACCCCTCTCATTGGAAGGTGAAGGCCTCCTCCAGTGATATCGTATTTTACGTTTCTTAAAGATTCTGTCAATTCCAGTAGGCGTGAATAAGTTGATAGTGTATTAACATTGTAAGTCGTTATATATAAAATGTCATGATGATTAGTTTTTCTTGTATTTGACTTATCTGATTTTTTCTGTTATTTTTTTTTTAATAAATAAATATAAACAGTCAATTAATAGTAATCTTTTCGGCGATAAGTCTTTGTTTCTTTTCCCTATACGACGCGAAGTTTATGGTTCAGAATCCATTTCAAACAATACTAAATAAAAAAAGCTATGTTTTTTTATTTCCAAAGTTTGCTTAAAAGATATTACTACAAAGAGACAAAGCCGCCTATATTGTATAAAAATATTTTTATATGTTATTTCTGCCTAATGTTTTTTCTTAAGCAAATGTAAATCTATTTATATAAAAGAAAGTCGTGTTAGTTACACCATTTATAACTCAATAACGGCTCAACTGATTTGGCTGAAAATTGGTGGGGATGTAGTTTATAAACAGGAGAAGGACATAGGGTACTTTTTATCCAGTTTCCAGGCAAAAATAAATTTGATGAAAGAGAACGCGAATGGAGTCGCGGGCAACAGCTAGTTAATACATAAATAACCGGAGTAACACCGACCTACATAAAATGCGATGCATTACGGCTAAGTATATTTGCTGCAAATAATTTGCACTATAAAAACCGGGACCCATATTCGCCACATTATATAAGGGTATAAGTATAAAATATATTTATAGCTTTATTTGCTTTCTGTATGCGTTTAAGGTGTTAGCTCTTACTGGGTGTAGGGTTGGCGATTTCTTATTTGATGCAAGTTTATTATTGAGCTTTTTATTTTAGGCTCATCAGGTTATGTGACGTATATTTTTTGTTGCTATTTTAATTTTAGCTTAATTTATTTGAAGATAAATATATAACTAAATTGTACAAACGGATTTTTTTATTAATACCTGCTAAATTATTATGAGTATCAACGATTAAAAATTGTTATTCTTTCATTAATGTCGTTTTTTTTTGGTTGTATATTTTACTGTAAGCAGTTATTGGTTGTCCTTGATACAAAAATCAATAGACACAGATGTACTCTATCGACGTACGAATCGCTTTCTACTTAATTTAATAATTAGTTTAATTACAACATATAGCAGGATATATAATAAAATTAAAGTGTTGGCAACCCTACATATGATCGATAAATAATCCAACTTTGGGATGAGTTGCATCCACAGTTGACTTTACGACCGTTTGATATAATTTATTCATTGAAGGCTTTTTAAGTAAATTCCATAGCCGTTTGCGGATGAATGATTCTAATATCAGTATTGAGAAATGGAGAAAATGTTGATACGTGAAACGTGAATAGTTTGAAGATATAGTGCATAAGCACTTGATATTTTACGTGTTTGTAAATATTTTTTTACGAAAGTGTATTCATACTATAATAATAATAAATTATTTTCAGGACATTTATACACAGCGCCATCTAGTTCCAAGCTAAGCAAAAGCTTGTGTTATGGCAACTAGATAACGGAATAAATTACATATACATACTTTTCTTTTGTAAATACATACATACAATACATAGCAACACCCAGACCTCAGAAAAATACAAATATAAATTACAAATATATTTTTCCGGTGTGGGGATCGAACCCACGACCCTTCGCGCAGAGAGCAGTTGTGCTGCCACTGCGCCAAGCGGTCGTATTGCAATTGCAAAGTGAGAAGCTTGAAACGAGGTCTTAATTACTTTAAGTCCGTACCAAAGAAAAATATAGGAGGACAAGAAAATTAAATCTTTTATAACGAAATTCTAAGATCTTTTAAGTCTATTGGCTTTATTCATAGCTAGTTGACCCGTACCCACGTCGTTGGGCATAATGTTAATTATCCTTTTCGGTTTTTTATATAGCCTATAACACTCAACAATACTTAGGCTTTCTATTGGTGAGAGAATTAAAATCGGTTCAGTAGATCTCGAGATTACATCTTTCAATTTCAATTTAACAAACACATAAAATTTATTTCTTTATAATATTAGAATAGATATATTATTACTTAGTACTCGACGCTGATAAGAAATGTAGAACTATCATCTGACAATATTGTCAGATTTTCTAATTGACATTATTCTTATTGGACTATCAGATCATTATAAGATTTTGTTGACAGTTTTTGACAGTGTTTTCAAGAAATCCATGCTAATATTATAAATGTGAACTTCCTTCATGCCGTAGCTAAGCTATCAATCGACCTGATTTTTGGAATACAGTTAGTTGAAAAGATGGAAAGTAACTTTTTACTTTTAAATGGAAAAAAAGGTTTATAAGGGGAGAAGGGGGGGTCAAAGTTTATTCGAAAGTCCACGCGGACGGATTTGCCGGCAACAGCTAGTATAGGATATATATACAAGTATTCTTGTAGACTATCTGAACTTCCTTATTATGTAATTACTACTTAAGTAACAACTTATACCCGAGTAGTTTAGTTATAAATTAAATTAAATAGGCTGTATAAAATCCTACCAATCCTTATAGAAATTTCATTTAAGTATAAAAGGCATTTGCATGTTTAATAATAATTGAATCTAGTATTCATTTGACCCGTGCAACCTTAGCTCACCACAGGTTATAAAATTAACATCTCTAAAGCCTTAAAGATGGCCGCCTGGTGACGTGATTAGATTCCATTTTAGTAAATGTTTATTAATTGTTAATAAAGTTTTTGTATGCTATAGCGAGCGATGTAGAAATGTAGGATAAACATGTTAGTTTGTACCTTAGAAGAGATCGTCGGGAATGTGTTGGCGTCTTTATTGTGTTGAATATACGTATGAAAATAAATGCAATAGATAAAATGGGAAAATTTAAATTCATATGAGTCATCTTTTTTGAGACTTGAACTTTCAACCTTTTGTTTTAGCTCGAACAATAAGAACTCGCTCTACATACACATCACAATAATAACTATTATAAAAAGCTTATAATATATATTAATTAGTACATTATAATGTAAATATGTCTTTAAACGTTTATAAAGTTTATTATAAAATGTATAATAAATAATTTTAATGTATTATGTCATGTATGTATGTAATCTACATATTTGTTTCCTGCATCGCGAGATGTTATTTCTAATACTACAATATTAATTATAAAGTAAATATCATCATCCCTCCCACCACACCGCACCTCCCTATCGGCTTAGAACAATAACTAAAATACTTTGCAAGCAAATATTATATACGATAAAAAAAAATCATTGCGCAGTTTTAAATAGCTTTTACCGAATTTTCACTAATTCTAACCTTTTTTTTTTAAAGAGGGTCAAAATGAAAGATTGCGGGAGATGATAGCTTACTATTACCATTAGATAAACCTCCTACTTACTTACCCGTTATTAGGTATGCAACAATAAATAAAAATTAAAAAAGATTTACTATATACTACATAGTGATTACTTATATTAGCAGTACTCGAATCCTTTATAGCATATAAAGCGAGCGTTATCACAAATGCTACAGTATTAATTACCATGTAAATGTCACCAGTGCCCCACCGCCCCGCACCCCTACCATCTCGTAACGGTACAGGCGTGGCCCGAGCCGCCAATCGCGCGCTTCGGCAATCTAAACGAATCTAGCACACTTGTCATTTTGACTCCGATTGGACGATAAATTTTGCCGATCAACTTTGACCCAGTTCAGAATATAATTTAATATATTGTGGTGGTTTTTTAAGGAAAGTTGCTAAGATCGATGTAAGTTATAGCGATTTTTAATCGATGTTTATTTTTAATTTGTTGGTACGTTTTGCAATGACAGTTTCGGTCGATTTATTTGTGTGTTCATTAGTATGAGTTCAAGTAGTCAATGTGATAGGTACTATGGGATAATAAAATCATATTTAAGACATTGTCGACGTAATACATATATGAGAAAGTGCACACGACCTTCCCAGCGGACGGTCGCGTGACGACTGACAGATGAGCGTTTAACCTCTGATAATGTGAGCGAGATAGACATACGGAGATGGGAGCGTATGAGCGAAACGGGGGATGTGTCGTCTTCGGTCGCAAGAAGCGCAGTCACACACTGGCTGTATCTGAGTGAAGTTCGAACACGCGTGCGCATTCCAAATTCAAATTACGCGATTCGAAATTCGAAAAACGATTCGAAATTTAAAGCTAGTCAACGGATACTTAAACTGTGATTAACTGTGTGTGAAGTGATGATGGTATGGTGATAAACTATATTTACAGGAGATACAGTTAGAGAAAATATTAAGGTGAGTTTTTCTTTCGTGCTTTAATTTTTATTGTGATAAATTATAAATATGTTTGTAAACTGTAGCATTCAGTGAGTGGGTGCGTCATCTGTTTTATGACTTAAACAGGCTAAAGATCAAACCAATAAAAATATTTATTTAACCCACATTTCCATTTTAAACTTAGCTTTAAAATTTTAAATGAGGCTGTATGCATATTAAATATAAACAATAAAATTTATTGCTCATCTACAAACGTAGCCGTATTTTTATTTAGTGTAATAAAATAGTAGGTATTTACATGCCTATATTTGCCTTAATTATTTTATTGCGGCTTAAATATAACCTTTTATAAATAAAACATAGCATATAATAACATAAAGAAGTAGCTGAGATATAAATGTTTTTAAATGCTGAGCTCTATATTTCGCTTCATATAATAAAAGAAAAGACTGCAACGGGAGTGCGGCTGCTGTAGATATTTATGTGTGTTTCATAAATATATAAAAACTCACTACCCCAAATATAACTTAAAAGTAATATTAATAATTTAATCTTAAAAGTGATATACGAAAGAAGCAGTTCCCTTTTTATTATTATATTATCCTGTGTGTACAGGAACAAAACATTATCTATAATAGAATTACAATTATAATATTTCTTTGCGTACAAAGTTAGTTTAAAAATATTTCCATTGCAATGTGAAATTACCTTATTGCTTTATTTCTTTATAGAAAGTTAGTAAGAATACACTATCTCAGGAACATCAATTACCTATCTTCTCTTAAATGGACTTAACAATTTCTACAGTAGAGGCAATAAAGATAAAACATATTATGATAGTTAAGTAGTTCACAAACCGCTTTATATTCTCTTATTAATACAACTAAGTTTTAAGAAAAGATCTTTAATCGACATATCATTGTAGATTTTAAAAATAACGTTTCACTTTAGCTACGTTATTACATTGATTGAAACTTTAAGCTCAATGTTTCTTTGGTAATTAAACAAAAAAAATCAAGTGAGCGTGGTGCATAAGCTTATCTTGTAGAGGCTCTTATATATTTTAATTAATAATAAATGACTAATCTGGTTATTGCTTTGTAATGTATAATAAAGGTCAAAAGAGTATGTAAGCCGTCTGAATTTTATTTCATTAATATTTTATTTATGAAAAACTATTTCTGGAAATATGGTATATTGTAGAGTAGCGGGATGAAAAAATTAAAATAACTTATATTCAATGTAGAAAACAGGTGTATTAATAATTAAATTATTCGCTCTACCATCAGATAGAGTCACAATATTGATATACCTATTTCTCATTTTTGACCGGCTTATTATCGAAATCTAAAATCTTAATAAACAACTAATTCAATGAAATTTGATACACCGTAACCTAGAAATTATATAAAACCGTTATTTCTAGGTCTTATCAGTTTTTATAACGTCGTTGCGCCCCCGTAAATATACTTGTAGGCTTTTGCGGAGATCCCTATCTCAGGATTACTACTGAGCCTTAAATGATAAGAGTTTTGTTTTATGGCTATAATTTCTAAGTACAGGAGCTCTGTAATATGTGAGAGTGAAATTATTGTGAAATCATCGTGATATTATTTTATTTTGAACTAATTATTTTAGTAATATTTCCACTGAACCACTATCAAGATTACTATTTTTAAAACATGACTTTTGCATAGTTAGGACTGCAATCTAGTATTATTACGAATAGCAGACTTTAAATGTTTATAGGTTCGGCTCTATATTATCGTAAAATTTCAAAAATGATTCGTTCTAACCTGAAAAGATGAAAAAAAATTAAATGTCATAACGACTTTCAGATGATAAATTGAAAATATAATAACACTATCAACCTAACAAATTATTTTATGAGTAAAATATTCTATAATTGAGTGTTTTAAAAACAAGAGAAAATGATAATATCATTCGTTATTTTCAAAATACACAAATATTTTATGTGAAGGAACTTTAAAATTTTCAACGTGTTAATAAACTTTTGTAGCCAACTGTACTAATCCTATTTTGAATTATAGAGTAGATTACAGTTAATTGAAACAATACATAGCAAGGTAGTTAAAAATATATTAAAGCTCGCATGCCGTCATCTATCAAGTGTTTGATGTATGCGGTCAGTGTTAAAGTTCACATCTGTATCAATACACTTGCTTGAATGACGCCATCTTTACTAAATAAATATATGAACTCAATTCTACCTATGTTATGATACATCGTATAGGGATTTTGTACCTTAGAAGTTTTATATTTTTACTACCAATATGAATGTAGAGTCGTAGCATTCGTATTTTTGAAAATTGAAAATAATCAATATAGAGTATTCTTTGCTTTGATATAACTTATCGTTTTAACTTATTGTAAAAACAATATCGAATAAAAAGGGTAGGTAGGTAGTACCTTAACTACACACACTTATATAGGACACAAAAAATTCAGTATATTTAGGCTAATTAGTAATTGTAATTAGTATTTAAACCTGTTTGTATAAGGAATAAGTAACACTCCCTCCTATTTTTATATAAAACAAACGTACAAGACCGATTAATTCCACTGCTTTAATTGAAAAAAAAAAAAACACGATTAAATAAAATTATGATTACAGGGTGTTTAATTTAAGTGTAACGTATGACAGGGAAAATGTTAATGGGTTAGTAACTTCATTTTATTGAGGAAAAATAGTTCCCGGAACACACGAGCGACAGTGATCCGGTAAAACAAGTGTGTATTGTAGTCATTAAGAGGCTTCTGTTAATTAGTTTTCAAGCAAATAGCATACAAACATTTTAAGTACTACTTAGTTCTTTATTACAAGTATCCTAGTTTTATATTTTTTATACTACTACTAGCTGTTGCCCGCGATTCCGTCCGCGTGGACTTTCATATAAACTTTAAACCCCCTCACCTTATAAAGTTTTTATTATTTTTAATATGCATTCTGCTATTCGGGGCGGAGCGAATCGAACGAACCAAAAGCTATGGAAATTTGTCTAGCCGATCTCGAGTTATAAGTGTTGTAACTAACCCGTCCCCCACCCCTCAGTTTATAAAGTTTTCATTAAATATATTATGAATTCTGCTATTCGGTGAGACAAATCGAACGAACCAAAAACCATGAAAATTGGTCTAGCCGATCTCGAGTTATAAGTGTTGTAACAAACCCGTCTTTGTTTTATATAAATATGGATACCGTTTCCGTAAAATAAACGAGATATATTAAAAAGTAGTTAATGATTTTCTGACAGTATTTTATAATAATACAGATTTATATTGATAGATTTTAATCAAACAAAATTATTCGTTTAATTGTAATTGACAAGTTATAATGCAATCTATTGATTTTGAGAGTAATGTGTAGGATATTACAATTCATTGATGTTAACTATTATAAATTATCTCTGTCTAATATAATGTGTTAATTATAAAAGTGACATTAGAGTGAAAGATATAGATAATTAGTTGTTTAAATTTTTTTGTGTTTTTGATCTCAAATATAATATTATATAGGCATAACAAAGTATCAAAGTACCAAAAGTGTATCCAAATTACACTAAAAAACGTATAAACGTTTCAACAATATTTTCAAAGACAAATTGCCAGTTTTAAATTAAAAGTGTTGCAAAATCGACGTCGAATAAATATGAATGTGGCCCGATTAAAAAATTAATAAATTCCACATGAATTTGAATACGGATGGATTTAGAACAATCTAGTGCATGTCATAAATATGTGAAATGCTACGGATTGGATACGAGATTGGATCATCGCTCGTATACAGGATGTTTCTAAAATGTCTTTGTAAAAATTGCTATTTAAATGCTCTTTGACGTGTATGATATTTATAGTCAAGACTTTGACAGTTAATATTATTATGTAAACATAACAAAACTATCGAATAATATTGATTTAAAGCATTTTTCGTTAAGAAGACAAATTTAAATCTATAAATATATACTAATATTTATTTATTTAAGTGTCTGGTGCTTTGTTATACTAAATTAATGCTTTTTTTTGCATAACCACGCACACGTGTCAATAGTTGAAAGCCATTTATTACATTAGCTGATTATTCAATAAAATAATGCACAACTCCTTGTTTTTCCCCGCGTTTATAACATAGATGTTTTAAAAATATAAAAATTCGCAAAATTGCAAGAACACCCTGTGTACGAGACAAAATTTAATTTAATTACTCTGCATGCGGTCGAGAGATCCGAACATTAACGGTGTTTTATGTTATGATACATTTAGATCATCGTGGGAATTGATCTACATATCCATAGATCATAGATCATAGATCGTAGCTTCCACTTAGTGTTATACCAATTAATCTAATAAAAATGCAATTTAATCGGGCAATTTACTTCATATACGCCGTTTTTATATAAAACCTTGTACAATGTGAGCTATCGATGTGATAAAAATCAACTAAGTCGGTGTAGTAATACTTCAAGTAGTAATACTTTTTTTAACCAACGTAATAACAGATGAAGTGACTTTTAAAGGAATTGTATAAAATGTATAGAAAATTATTACTATAGTGCAATTTCTTAAGAACCATAAACAATAAACTTCACTTTTAACTCTATTTTCCCATAGACAATGTAGAAAGCTCAAGCACAGTGTATAGTCTGTGGTCAGTCGATGTCATATAACTTTATGGTTACGTTTTATTGCTATGTTAAATTGCTTTACTTTAAAGGTTGTGTTTTTAAAGAAGTACCTATAGTTTTATTAGAGATAAGTTGTTAGCTGTGGTTTTGTTTGTGTTATTCAGGAAGTAAAGAGGAGTTAGGTGTTTTGGCTTTTAAATAAAGACTTATTTGTCTTTTATCGTTCTGGTCATTGACCTTTGCAATATTAAGAACATCACGGATATGCTACCCGTCTTTTAAAATAAGTGGTAAAGGGAAGGAGAAATTAAAAAAAAAATATATAAAATATTTAAATATTTGACATTTCCTATATAACCTTTCAAAAAATCTTTCTATTTCCTTTCCGATTTTAAAGACCGGTAATGATTTCGTATAGAACCTAGATTTGCAACTATTAATCGACTGAAGGCCAAATAATAATACTAATAATAATAATA
>DWAJ01001526.1:0-21829 GCA_018238005.1 Eurema mandarina | reverse complement strand
GGGCCTTAAGAAAGGGATGGAGAATCGACCTACTAAGGAGGAAAAGAGACAAAACATACAGGCGAAAGCAATGGCTTATCTCATACTATATTAGACTTCGGATCACGGTACAGTACTTTAATAATGTATTGTCATTGAATTGTTTATTCAAGAAAATAAATCTAAAATGTTTTTTTCTTCAGGAACATAAGTGTGTATTAGATTCCTGTCGTGTTTTGGAGGGAGAAGGATTTAAGATCACATATCTCCCAGTTGGACCAAATGGTATTATAAATTTAGCTGATTTAGAGGCTGCTCTGACACCAGAAACAAGTTTAGTTTCCATCATGACTGTCAATAATGAAATAGGTAAGACTTTTTATATTGGACAAAATCTTATACATATAACTAGGTATATTAAGAAACCACTTATTAACAAATTTATGGTATTCATTTTCAGGTGTTAAACAACCAATATCAGAAATAGGGGCTATATGTAAAAAAAAGAAGATATTTTTCCACACTGATGCAGCTCAAGCAGTGGGAAAACTTCCTCTCGATGTCAATAAAATGAACATTGACTTGATGTCTATTTCTGGACATAAATTATATGGACCTAAAGGTGTTGGTGCTTTATATATAAGGCGTAGGCCAAGAGTTCGTGTTGAACCTATTCAAAGTGGTGGTGGACAAGAAAGAGGCATGAGAAGTGGGACAGTCCCTACTCCTATTGTTGTAGGTCTAGGTAAATGCTATATTAGTTTAAACAGATCAACTTGTTTCTCTTTAGTTAAGATTAGGTTTTTATTTAAGAACTGAGTCCAAGTTTAATAAAATTGTATATTTTAAGGTGCTGCTTGTGAAATATCCCAACGTGAAATGGCTTACGATCATGCTTGGATGCAGAAATTAGCAAAACGGTTTCTAGACAAAATAAACTCAGAGTTAACACATGTTATAAGAAATGGTGACGAAGAACAATCATATCCTGGGTGTATTAATTTGTCATTTGCATATGTAGAAGGTTAAGATAAAATGTTTTTACCTTATTAGATGTTAAAAGATATTTTAAATTACAGAAATAATAAGGTTTAAGAAAAAATATGTTTTAAAACTTGATTAATTTTGCAGGCGAATCATTATTAATGGCACTAAAAGACATAGCATTATCCAGTGGTTCAGCTTGTACGTCAGCTTCATTGGAACCATCATATGTATTAAGAGCAATTGGTACAGATGAAGACTTGGCACATAGCTCCATAAGGTAAAATCTTATAATTTTGACAATTTTATATTAACTCTATTTGATCATTTGTTGATTCATCATATGTTTCTTTCTCCAGATTTGGCATAGGCAGATTTACAACTACAGCAGAAATTGATTATACAGCAGAAAAAACAATAAGACATGTTCTAAGACTAAGAGAGATGAGTCCCCTTTGGGAGATGGTACAAGAAGGAGTTGACATCAAGACTATTAAGTGGTCTCAACATTAAATCAACAGATGCTTGTATTGGTACAGCCTGTATATGAAGGAGAAATGTGATGTGTTATACATGATCTTTTTGTTCTTTTAGACTTACAAATTGTACAAGTTTCAATATTTGTGGTAGCAGGTACAATTATTTCTTTAAAAAAAGTATTTAAAATATGGATGATTAAATATTATCCATGAGTAATAATAAAACACAAAATCACAATTGAATTATCAGAAGGCAACTCATAAAATTCAGTTTAATTAGAGCCATTCAATTAAACATGCTGAACATATAAACATGTACGATAGCACAATAGCTTTTACATTGATACATGAAAAATATTTACATACAGATAATAGCTATGTTTTAGTGAACAAAACAATGTGTTATGTAAGTAATTGTAATATACAGCATTTTTGGAGATCTGACTTTTAAATTATTTAACAATGTCATTGGATATTAGATTAAAATGTTTAAAATAAATGTACATTTATAAGCACAATAAAAAGGCTAGCAATACCTGTTTTCACCTCCTGCTTATCATATGTACTATGTTATATGTCATTCAAATAAATGACATCATCACCTAAATATGTTTAAAATTTAAAATTAAAGCACTGAAATCTTATAAAATATAATGCATAACTTGATGCTGGTGTAAATTTTTGTTTCAAAACTTTGTTGAAACTAAAAAGTAGCAGTTATAAGAAAATAAATGTTTCTAGCGACACAATCTTTTATTTTTGTGACTCATGTATGTATGTTTATAAACTGCCACATAAAACCACTTGTTAAATACTTATTTAATACTCTATTACAACCGTCATGTATGTAATGCATGTAATAACATACAACCATTTCAACAAATTAATAAATTATATAAATCACAGGTACTTTCTGTGACATTTGAATAAAAAACTTAAAATCAATACAGTTTGTGACTACTGGGTACAAAACCTTTTTTACATAAGCAGCCTTATTTGTTACTGTATATAGTTAATAATTATAAATGTATAGAGATTCAAACTACAAAATAAAGTCATAGATTAACAATTACAAGATGGATCTTCTTGAGGTTCGGGCTGAGAAATTTTAAAACTGTTGTGATCCAGTGCTTGTAACTCAATGCGAGACCTGTTTGACTCCACAAGCTGTAATGCAATGTCGCTGAACATTTCTTCTATGCCTTTTCCATTTTTGCATGATGTTTTGTAAATACTGCTTATGAGATTGTGACACTGTTCACTGAAGCAAAAAAATTTAAAATAACAAGTATTATGCACAGACATTTGGAAGTTTTACATATAACAGTAATTGCATTTACTTATGGGAACTTAATCAAACCTAGCTTATGAACACATTAAATTGTCACTCATTTATTAAAATTGCTGGTATTCATTATGTTTTTTTTAAGTTTCAACAGAATCTTAAATTATGTTTCTTATAAATCAAACCAGTGATCAATTGAGGAATTTAAAATGAATGTGTAACAATAAATATTGTTTTAGCAATAATAAATTTGGTATTTCTAAATATAGTATTAATAAGTACTAGGTTGGCTGCTTGGTACTTATTTTATTCCATTAAAAGGAATGTTGTTTGCTCATTCTTTAAAAAACTACTATGTAAATGGATGGCACTGAAGTTTGGCAGGCAGATTGACAGACACTTGATACTTTTTTACCCAGCATCACAGGAATAGGAACTACACTTTGAAAATTTAGGTGATAGCTAATAGAATATAGAATTAGCTTACCAAAATGTTTCAATATCGGCATCAGTGACTTGAGGAGATGAGCCTTCAAGATCAGATTTATTTCCACATAAGTATATTTTAGCATTCTCTGCATATGTAACAATGTCTAGTAAATGTTGACTTAATACATGAAAAGAAGAAATATTATCCAAAGAAAATACTAAAATTGCTGCTTCAGCAAATTTATAATAACTTGATGTAACTGAAGCTATTCTTTCCATACCACCAGTGTCCCATAGCTGTAACTGCAAATAACACAAAACAATGAATAATCTAAACATATACACGACAACATATATGTCTTACGCTAATTTAATAATAAAATAACCTTGACTTCCTTGTCTCCAACCTGGTACAGTTTTTCGAAATGGTCTAATCCTAAAGTCGATCTACGATCCGAATTCGGTAGAAAAGAATTATTTATGAAACGGCGGAAAATAGAGCTTTTCCCGACTCCGTATTCACCACATAAAATAACTTTTAGAACTGGGGTTTTCACTATAGCCATATTAAAATAAAATACTCGTTTCTTTAATGTTTATGCAAACTTCGTCCTCAAATGGTAGTGAAAATTTGATATTAAGTGAAAATTCTTTCTATGTACTAGTGACGCGTATTTACAATTTCATTTAGTAAGAAACAAATTTTTTATAATTATAAATTACAATTATGTTTTCTTTTTATTTTGTGTTTAGTTAGACTCTTAAGATTTCTATTTTTATTTAATTATTCCAAGTTCTAACTCTCAAGTCTCAAGGATTCAGAAGTGTCACATTGACATTTGACTTATCAATAAAATCAAAGAGCATGAGCATTTATCACGACCATAATAATTATAAATCCAAAACAATATTAAATTCAATAATAATTATTATTTATACAATTTATAATTAATGAGGTCTTTATGCATTTTTGGCAGGTTTAATTTGTAATTATACACATATATTAGTAAAAACTAAGTTTAATTTGTCTCATACCTTTTAAATACAATTTTTTATAATAAAGCTGGCCGCCCTGCGATCTTAGCCGTTTATGTATGTATACACATAAAACCTTTCTCTTGAATCAAACTATCCGATAAAAAACTGCCTGAAAATCGGTTGCGTAGTTTTAAAGATTTAAACATAGGGATAGATCGACTTTTTTATTTTATGTAAGGATTCATTATTTATGAATGTGACGGATAGCCCGAAATTTATGTAATATTGGTATAATTTCCACATCAGAAATTATAATATGTTTTTTTTAAACAGGCTTGATTCTTATTAAAGAAAACAGGAAGAAGAATTCATAATTTTTACACATATTAATTTGATCGCATCTTTATGTCGGCGTCCAGCGACATAATTATGACATATAAGTTCATTTAACTGTCAGTGTCATTTAATCAAAAATCCAGTGCATTTGATTTGATTGTTTTTTTTTGTATTCGATTTTGTTTGTCTACCAATTTAATATTGATTGGTTCGTGTGGGTCTTGATATAAGTTACAAGACCTAATCCACTTCATGTAGTTTATCCAAAAAAGAGTTCTAACTCTGGCCATGGAGAACTTACAGACTTCTCATTTGGCCGCCGCATTAATGTCTGGTAGTGGAACGTATGCAAATACACCTTCATCTGAGATATCGGCTTCATCTGGAACCAATGTAAATGTTGAAGAACAACAAGTGAAACCAAATGAAATACAAAAAGATCCACCAGAAGAAGATAAAGAAGAGAAAGATGAAATTGGAAGTGGTGAAGAATTCAGTGATGAGGTATTTTTTGTGTTAAATTTGTTTGTCTAATTTTTATTGTTATGTTATCCAAGTCATTTAATAAATTGTTAATTTGTTAAATTAAATTATTAAGGAATCTGAGGCCCAGACAGGCAGTAAATCTATGCCAGGAAGAGGTGTTACTCTTCAAATGCTTTTGGAGGACAAAATGTTAGAACCGGGTATTGCAGCAATGACAATTGAATATTTGGTAAGTCTGTATTTTAATTTTATATTTATGCTGGAAGACACTTGTCCATAATATTATGTTTACACCATATTAATTTGTTTCAATGTTTAAGGGTCAAAAATTTGTAGGAGATTTGCAAGCTGATGGAAAAATTAAATCTCATGAGACAGAAACAATATTCTGCTCACCATCAGCATGGGCTATACATTGTAAAAGAATAATTAATCCTGACAAAAGATCAGGCTGTGGTTGGGCATCTGTTAAATATAAGGGAAAGAAATTAGACACAATCAAAGCTACTTATCTCCGAAAGAAGCAATTGCAAAGAGAAAATATGCATAGTGATGGTAATTTGTTAGTTATTTTTAACTTTTTCTCAAGTTCTTAATATTAGCATGGGTTGAGAAATCCAGTTGTCTTAATTCTATGGATGCCTTTTATGCTTTTTTGATGTCTATAATAAATTTATAAAAAATGAGTGTGTTTGTAAATATTATTATTCTAATCTTTAAAATAAAAATGATCTCAATTAAAGAATTGACATTTTAAAAATATACTGTAAAAGTAGTATAAAATGACTTGAAATCTTTTATATCAGAGGAAACTGAAATGGAAGTAGAGAGTCCACCCGAGCCTCCACCACAAAGAGTTGTTATGAAGCATAATACTGTTCCAAATAGAATGATGCAACAGTAAGTATGGAATTAAAACTCCTTGTTTATATTGAGCTACCTTTATGGTAAAATAATTTTTAGTTTCATATTTTTGAAAATAGAGTAGTTTCTAAATGGTTCGACCAACCACATAAGAGCTTTCAATTTAACGCTTTTTTTAAATACGGTAAATAACACACTGCTCTCCGATTGGTTGACGTTGACAGTTATTCAACCACCAGAGCGCACATGGTGTTTGGTTATTACTTACTTATTATTTTACGCGTGATTTCGGTAAGTTTATAAATTTGCGAAAATGTGGTCGTAAAATAATAAAATCTATCTTCCGTTTAGAATCTAACGAAGGTTTATAAATTTCCTAGGAAATTTATAAATTTGCTGTTCTTATTATCTTCCGATGACATATATATATAAAAGAATACTCACATATATAGCTGTAAAGTTAGTTCATTTGACATGCTAATTGCTGGAACTATGCTGTATTAAAAATCTTTTTGTATATGATAGCTATATTTATGAGTGCTGTATGGTTTTTAACAATATGTTATAATACATGCCTAGGCAATTGAAGATACAGCTATGTGACTAATAAAAAAAATATTGTATAGGTTGAATTAGATTTTAAAATGCTTTGTTATTTCAGTGATGCAAACATGTTGATAGAAGCTGTTTCATTCTCTTCTGCTGGAAAAGTCCAGCCATTTTTAGTGTCAGTTAGTTCCAATGCAATTCTAGTCCTTGATATTCATTGCCATTTGAAGAAAGAAGAGGTGTATGGATATCTTGCTGGTACATGGGATATCAATACTCATAGTAAGGTTTCAGTTTAAATATGTACATGGTGTTGATTTATTAACATAAAAATGTTTAAATATTCAAACATTTTATTAATTGTCTAATTAAATTTTTTAAATTCTTGCTGACTGTTGCTTTGCTACAGAACAAATTTTACACTACTGTAACAAAATTCACTAAGACTCTGTATATTTTAGAATGGTCATTACTAAACGTTTTTTTTATATTTCAGATATAGTTATTACTCATACATTCCCATGTTTGATAAGTAAAAGTGATACTAAGCCAAGGGTCATGGTTGAATATGAAATCCAGATGGAAATAGAAAAATTAGGTCTCACTCTCTTGGGATGGTACCATTCACATCCAACTAATCCAGCCATGCCTAGTCTTAGGGATTGTGATAATCAACTAGAGTATCAAATAAAAATGCGTGGACCTTCGGAAATTTCATATACCCCATGTCTTGGTGTTATTTGCTGTAAGTATGACTAAATTAGTTAAATGTTTTGTATGAAAGCTGTTTAAAAATACTCTTTTGTTATTTTCAGCTCCATATAATCCAGAGAGTCCAGTTTTAGAATCTTCTTTGACATTTTTCTGGGTGATGCCACCGTCTGAACAAAGGCCCACGGAATATCCGCGTCCTCTACTATTGCAGTACAACATGATGCACGACAGTCATCTTTCGACACACGCTATGGAGCAAATAAAAAGAAGCATAAAATATTACTTCACATATGCGGATGACACATTCGTCAGTTTTAAAGACAACTTTAAACCAGATATAACATTTTTGGATAAATTGAAGTGTACTTTAACACCAAAATTTCCACGAGAGCAAAGTGACGGTCTTTTATGGCACTTCATAAGGGATGAGCTGGGATGTGCATCGGAACATGACGATAAAATGGATTTAGACGCTCTCTTAGCTGTACCACAACCCATACCAGCATCCAAGTCTAGCCAGCCATCATCCATACCGAATTTCCCGTCCGTTAGCACACTGCAACAAATGGTCAGTAGGCCTGTAGGCGTGCCCCCTATTAACGTTTCGTCATCAATTGGATCTCTGTCACCCCATAAATTTGAATCACCTTTAAATATCCCAGTTCTACCCACGTCTTCTAAATCTTCCAAGTCGTCCACTCATTTGCCGCCAGCATATCATACCGGTTTAGATATGTTGACGAATATGGCTTTAGGTCTGGGCCCATCGCCTTTATCCTTAGGAAGCAGCAGTTTGGACAGCTTAGCGGCTGCTAATAGTATGTTATCAGGTCTCACTCCTGGTTTAGGTCCAAATCTAACTGCCGCCTTATCCAGTAGCAAATTGCCCGAGCTCCCGTCTTATGCCGCCTCATTACAAAGCCTCACTAGTGGCATCGGGAACTACGAGAAGACGTCGACCAGCACATCTACCAGCTGTACGACGTCCGCAACTCCCATTCCTGCTAGCGTGGCGTCCAATCTAATGATGAGTTCTGCCGACATTGCTAATGCATTGTTTTCCGCGAGCAAATATTCTAGTGCAGGCATATTAGGAATCCCCGATCCTATGTCGAAGTCTACGTTAGCCGCGAATAATATGTTTTTATCTCCATCGCTGCTTAAAATGCAAGAATCTTTATTAAAACCGCTCTCTAATAGTAGTTCTATATCTTCAAAAGTAGGATTAGATCAGAGTTCACTTATGAAATCGCCACACGATTTATTAAAGGGAAATAAGGATGCTTATTTACCACCCGATTTCGGTTCCGCTGGTAAATCGAAGGATAGTAATATTTTACTAGATCCAATGTTGAAACAATCTGAATCTAGTTCGTCTTCTAAGGACGTATCTAAATCGATGAGTTTGGACGCGGGGGCGACAGACTTTAGTATGTCGTCTCGGCTCGGGAGTGATTCATATCTCAATCAGATGTTGGAATTGACTAAAAAGACAACTATACCTGATTATACGAGTGATTATAGTACGAGAAAACATTCAGAGGAAGACGTACAACCGATACCTCTGTCCTCGCATTCGTATCCAGCGGCCTCGAGCATTGCCGATACAATGGCCCACGCGGGCCTAAGTTCGTATAGTAAGATGGATGATCCTATGGATTTCTGTAAAGCACAAGATTATGGCGTGAACAGAAATTCGAATGAATCTCAAAACTGAAATGTATAAACTTAACTCAAGAGATAAATAAACTATAAGGGCTTATGTTATCATAGACTGATAAATTATATTATTAATATTCATTCCTTGTAAGTATTGCTTTTGACTGATGGTATTATTTAACTATTATTCCATATCTTCAAATACTGTGTATTTAATTACCAAAGGTGTGTGTGGAAAGAAATTTACACTCTAATATTAGTTTTCTACGCTTAATCACTCTTGTTTGTGTTTCTTCAATTGAAAAACTGTATAATACAAGTTTATTTAAATTTTATACGTACAATTAATTTTACCTTCATATCTGATTTTGATCTAATCGTTTACAGTATTTATCTGATAGGGATTGTGAATTGTTTAGAAGCATTTTAAATATATAATAAATAACTGAAACTTAAAATAACAAGTGAATTTTCATTGATATATTTTATACATGTATACATCCCAACAGTTATTTTTTTATTGTATACCTGCGCCACCTATAATTGGGTTTATATTATATACGTACCACCGTACAGCACAGGTATTTCCACGATAAAACAAAGACCTCTTATTTAGCAGAAAAAAGAATTAGTAATCTCCTTTAATGATCGATAATAAAACAATACATAGATAATAAATATAATGACGTGATTGATACGGGGAAGTTCAGTCGATCCAACAACATTGAATAGGTATATCTCTCTTATATCGTGGTGATTGTGTCTGTGTTTTTTTGAGCGTCGCAATTCAATTCGCGAAAATATAGTTTCATCAAGTGTTGTAACAAAGCAATGTTGTGTCATCGTGTTCATAGGTAAGTTTTTTTTATATAATAGCAAGTATCGTTTAAAATATTTGTCTAAATTATAATTACAACTTAATTACTCCTGAAAACATAAAGTTTGTTGAGCTCGACTTTTTGCCCGTAGGTCGCTTCCAGTGGGACACTAAAATACCTCCTATAACAAAATATGATTTAAATCACTGCAATCAAATTAAGTACGTACTGTACTGTACTGTAAGTATAACCACCGATTTATTTAAAATCGCCGAACACCTTATTCTAATATATTTGCATTCTTAATATTATTATTCATATTGTTCAAATCGTCCTTGAAAGCTTCTCAGTAGTTTTTAGATTATCGAATATGATAAAATTATTTTTTGGAGTAATTAAACTACCGACTTTATTTATTAAGTTGTGCACAAGTATGTTATGGTTATATGTTTTTTCTGCAGGTGAATACATATGGCTGCACGAAAATCAGGGTATAAAGGTACTCCAAATGATAGTGACATCTCCGATTCGGAGTTCCAGCCATTATATGACGATAATGATGAGTTAGAGTATGATATCATTTTTATTTTGGGTATTAGTCATTAAGGATTTTGAATACGCTAATAATTTAAATATTTTAAAATTGACAGTCAACGGACAGCACAAGAAACGAAAGGATGGAACTTATTCAGAGATGTTCCCGTCAAAAAAGAGAGCGGGTCTATGACCTCTACAGTTTGGATCGATAGAAGTGTAAAAGTTTTAAAACTCCTCGCCTATATACTAGTATTTATCGCAGTTATTGGATCTGCTGTAGTAGCTAAAGGAATTATACTTTTTATTACGTCACAGCTCAAAAAAGGTCGTCAGATTTCGCACTGTAACAAGGCATTAGGTCGAGTATTGTATTCGTATTTTATCAAATTGAATACTCGAATATTGTCATAATATTAAGTTCTATAAATTTAAAATACTTTAATTGTGGTTCTCCGTGTTTTCAGCTTTGGATAAACAATTTATCACCATATTGCCACCAGAGGAACGCATAACATGGTTATGGGCAGCGCTTATAATTTTTGCCATTCCAGAACTTGCAGTGTTTGGAAGAGCAGTGCGAATATGTTTCTTCAAAACTGCAAGGAAGCCAACTACTCTTGTATTCATTGCGGTATATATATATTTTAGTAATTCATATTTTTTTTAAATCACTACGTAAATACCTATTAAACTAACCAATTTATTTAAATTTCAGGCGTTTTTAATAGAAACGTTGCAAACGATAGGCGTGGCTACATTTTTTCTTATCATACTACCAGAATTAGATGTTGTTAAAGGAGCGATGCTTATGAATGCTCTGTGTGTAATACCAGGGTTACTGAACGCTTTTACTAGAGATCCATCCGATAGTCGTTATTACTTAGTCGTCATTTTGGACGTGCTTTCTGTGTCAGCCCAAGTCACAGCATTTGTTGTTTGGCCTCTATTGGACGGCACGTCCGCCCTGTGGACTATACCTATGGCTTGTATATTTATATCATTGGGATGGTGGGAGAATTATATTGGTCATATCGACAAACATGTTGCAAGTTCGTAAAATAATTATAAGCTTCAATTTTATGATTAATTTTGATTAATTGAATTACCTTGATTCATTTTAAAATAAAACATTTTTCTTTTCAGTGATATTTTTATATCTTTGTGAATTACGCGAAGATTTAAAGAGAACACGGTATTATACACACAGAATACTTTCTATATGGAAGATTGTTGTATTTATGCTTTGTATATTGATATCTATGGCAATTCAAGGTGATGATGCTATAACCTTTTTCACACATTTAACTAAAGCTTTTGGAGAGCGGGAATATCTTGCGCATGAGGTAATGTTTTCTAGTATTAAAAACAATGATGATTTGTGATGAATTAATTATATATTATCAACCAAAAATTTTGTTTTCAGATACGAACTATTCTGCAAAATTCTGTTGTGGATTATAGTCAAACAGTCGTTGAGGGTAGTTTCAGGCTTCCAGCAAAATGGAGTACTTCCTTATGGGTAGCTCTTATCCAAGTGGGGGCTGCCTACGTATGTTTCGCTTCCGCAAAATTTGCATGCAAGATTCTGATACAAAAGTTCAGTTTTACGTTTTCATTGAGTCTCGTCGGACCCGTAACCGTCAATCTGCTTATTTATGTCTGTGGTTTACGAAACGCAAATCCTTGTGCTTTTCATGGAACTGTACCGGACTATTTAAGCTTTACTATTCCACCTGGTAAGTTGTATTAAAAATTCGATAAAAACTATGTTTACTATCTATATGATTTTCTATCTATGTTGAATTTTTTTGTAGTGTATTTCCTGAATCATTACATCAGTCGAGAAATGGCATGGATATGGCTGCTTTGGTTGGCGTCGCAAGCGTGGATAACTGTTCATAACTGGGCCCCAAAGTGCGAGAGATTAGCAGCAACTGATAAGTTATTCGCGAAGCCCTGGTATAATGGAGTGCTCATCGACTTGTCCTTGCTTATGAACCGGACTAAGGATGACGACACTGACATCCCCACTGAAGTAAGTTTACAAGCCCATACTGTAAAGCCACTAGGACAAAATAATCTTTACATTCCGAATTACTGTTTTTTTAATAGCGATGATATACATGTCAGTATAAGAAATACGTCAGAATGTTATAATATATTCAATCGGTTTTATTTGATTTTGAACTAGTGGAATGACACTGATGGTTGCCGAAGGTAATTACGATAAGATTGTAATCTTTCTCTGATAACAACCGCAAAATAAATAACGTTACGATATTTTTTGCAAAATAAATTAAATATAATTTCAACTGTTTCAGGAATTAAAAGAGCTAAAAGAAGATGGATCGCGTACAAGCTCTGTCAGCGAGTCGCGAGACGTTAAGCCGTCCGATACTATTTCTAGGTAATTGCATTGGCTCCTTGATTAAGAAATAAATCAATTTTGAAAACGGCTATCGAAGCACGATCTCTTAGATATCCGTATATATGTTTGATTAAATTTAAATGAACATTCAATATTTATAGATGTCAATGTTTGCAAGGATGTAAATTGTAAATTTTTTTAAAACATCTGTTTTGGAAAGTAGAAGGCGAAGGTTTTAAATATAAAAAAAGATCCCAATTACCAAGAAATTGAAATAAAATCTGTCTCTAATGCCAAAAAACATACTGTATGTTTTGTTTCAGACAAGGTTAGATTTTAAATATAGAGAAAATAGAGAAATCCTAAATGGTGGTAGATTTTTGTATGATGGTATTAAATTTGTCAAATATACTCTCAATGCATAGTAGTAGGTATAAGAATCATCCTTTTAAATCTATTCAATGGGTGTAGATAATTATTTGGAATAGATAATAGTGTATTCTCAAGTGTGTTAAATTAACTAAATTCAAATTCATTGATAATAATAATTAATGTTCGACATTACATTTCATAGTCTAAAAACATGAATGTTTAAGTATGTGTAATCTAAGGTGTGTGTGTGTGTGTGTAAAATGTACTTGTTTCTGTCGCTTATTATAGCGCAGTATTTATTAAAGATATACCTACGCAATAATATTTAGGTAGACCAATTTCAGTTTAAATAATCAACCCAAAAAGTCATGTATTCTAACTTTTAAAATTTCTGGGTGATTTTAGCAAGCTTTAAACAAGCAGCTTTTTAAAATGTCTTACGAATAGTCAACCGAGTTGTTAGCGTCGTAGAATACTATAGAAAATAATCGGGTTTTTCATTTTAATCGATTATACTACAGATGTACTTAATAATCTATATACATGTACATTCAAACATCTTATTGTAGGATATATATTTGCGCAACAATGTGGCATGAGACTAAAGAAGAGATGATGGAGTTTTTGAAATCGATCTTTCGCTTGGATGAAGATCAAAGTGCTCGGCGGGTCGCCCAAAAGTATCTTGGTATCATAGATCCAGATTACTATGAGCTTGAAGGTATTTTTTTATTTCTTTTATGTACGGTTAACGACCGCTTGGGGCTGTGGTAACACCAAATGTCTTTTGCGCGAAGGGCCTTGAATTTGATCTTCAATGAGGACAAATACTTTTGTAATTAACATTTGTATCTTAGTAAAGAAAAGAATGTATGTATATGTATTTTATACGTTTTCTTATTGTCATAATACAAGCTCTGTTTAGCGTGGGACTAAACGGTGCTGTGTTTAAATAAGCGTACTGGAATGTATGACATATCTATTTTCTTTATATGTTACGATTTATAATATTTTTGTAAGTAAAATTAAAGATGGCTAATTAGGATGTGCATGATTTCAGCTAACATATATCTGGATGACGCTTTCGAAATATCAGATCACAGTAACGATGATTCACAAGTCAATCGTTTTGTAAGAACTCTGGTAGAAACGATAGATGAAGCGGCATCAGAGGTACATTTGACGAATGTCAGGTTACGGCCTCCTAAGAAATATCCCACGCCTTACGGGGGCAGATTAGTTTGGACATTACCGGGAAAGAATAAAATGATATGCCATTTGAAGGATAAATCCAAGATAAGGCACAAAAAGAGATGGTCACAGGTACGTTGATATTTATTAAAACCATAGAGCGATGCTGTTATGCAGTACATAAGATAATATGTCACTAAATGCGGCGGTAGTAAATTACTTGAAATGACTATGAAATGACTACAGAAGTCTTATCTTTGAAACTTCGCATCAGAATTTGTTAAGTTTTTTTTATATATGTATATATTTATTTAATAGGCAGGTATGCAGGAATAATACCTAAAATTTTATATATGTAACGTTCACGTGCACGTTTCGTTTACTTATTAACTTTTTATACTTAACTATATTTTTCTTAAGTTTTTATTCAAGTGAATGATAATAAACAGGAACTTATTTCTCATAATAGAATTTATGTTTATGTTGAAATCGTTATCTATAAATCACATTTCATTATCTAAATCGTTTGATTTAATTCCTATTAGTTAGTGATAGCAAATTCTTGAATATATATTGGTATCTATCTTATTTTATTGTTTCATTGTGCATGATTGTAATACACTTTAAATTGCGTAAAGCAGTTATCAGAAGTGCACTTAATGGACAAAGGTGTGAATTCCCGTTCGTCACGTTTATGCATTAAATGCATTCACCTTAACCTTATCGTTAACCTCGCTACTCTTTGTTCTACTATTTATCTTCTACTCTCTGTTCTGCTGCTTTTCCTCCAGCTTTATATACTGAATATAAACCCTTTTTGTCTCTACTTGTGTCATACGGTATACCTAAAGATATTATGACCCTAACAAACTCTTTAAAGTTCAAAGTAATGATCGATAGTATTAGTAGGAATATCTTATTTGAAATGGTTTGACAAATAAGTCAATAATGTCCACGTTAAGTTACCTATCAATAGTGTAATGACTATTTTTTGTTTTCTTTTCACCTAATTTAGGGCCAAATTTAAACGTTATAAATACTTTAAAATCGAATTCGAAAACCACAAAATAGAACTATTTTTGGATTGATTTATGAATTTAACTAACTACATACTCAGTATTTTTAAACGAATCATTTCGAGCAACTATGATGATCCTTCCATAACTTATATATCAAGGCATATCGAACGTTGTTATTACTATATATACCTTCCATTTTAGGTCATGTACATGTATTATTTACTTGGGCATCGCTTAATGGATCTGCCATTGTCAGTGGATCGCAAGGAAACCATAGCAGAGAATACGTATTTGCTGGCTTTAGACGGAGATATAGACTTCAGGCCGTGCGCGGCGACGTTGCTAATAGACTTAATGAAAAAAGACAAAAATTTGGGAGCTGCATGCGGTCGTATTCATCCTGTGGGATCCGGTAAGTACCTAATTATGACTATCATAATGCTTAAATATGTATGTGTATAATGCGTACCATTTTGAATGCACGTTATGGCGTCAATTATGTCCAAGTCGTGAAAAATCATTCTATACTAATTAAGTGGTTTGTGGCCCACTGTGTTAAATATACTTAAAACTTCAAAATTATTGATTATTTATATAAAACATTATAATTATAATTGTAACGTTTTTTTAGGTTTAATGGCCTGGTATCAAGTTTTCGAGTACGCAATCGGGCATTGGCTGCAGAAAGCGACTGAACACATGATTGGTTGCGTGCTCTGTAGTCCGGGATGTTTTTCGCTTTTCCGAGGCAAAGCGCTCATGGACGACAACGTTATGAGAAAGTATACGTTAACAGCCAGCGAAGCGCGCCACTACGTTCAGTATGATCAAGGTAGGGTTGCTTCAAAACATGCCTTTATCTAAATGTATTTATCTTTATCGATAAACAATACAAATAATGCACGTTTGAAAGCATCCAAAATTCTAAATCGTTTAATATTTTAAAGTGATCTATCTATCTATATCCTATCTCTGTTTGCGATAAACTCAAAAAACACTGCACGGATTTTCATATAGTTTTCACCTATAAAAAGTGATATTAGAAAAATTATTTGGTTTGTATTTCGTTCGTATATGAACAATAATTGTATGATATAGGCGTGGGCATGCTCTGGCATGTCCAAAGTTACATATCCGTAAACGTTCCCTGAACAACTAAAACTGTTAGCAGCACACAGTACCTACTATCTAGTTAACGATAGCTCTAGTGATGGACTGATAAATAAGACACATTGCTAGCTGAGGTGCATCCCAAGGAAGAGTCTACGAACTGCGAAGAGAACTTACCCACTAAAAGGCATGACTCACTATATGTATAACATCAATATTTTCTATAATTATATGCCTTTTTTTTCTATCGCCGTGATGCCTCGAATACATCGCTTCGACATTTGTCAAAAAATGTTAAAATCCGCGAAATTTTGTGTATTTTCTGTCAATGAAGTTTTTTTTTAAATTTTCAATCGGTAACGTCAGGCGAGGACCGCTGGCTGTGCACGCTGCTGCTGCAGCGCGGCTACCGCGTGGAGTACTCGGCGGCGTCGGACGCGTACACGCACTGCCCGGAGCGCTTCGACGAGTTCTTCAACCAGCGCCGCCGCTGGGTGCCCTCCACCATGGCCAACATCCTCGACCTGCTCACCGACGCTAGACACACTGTCAAGGTCAACGACAACATATCCATGCTCTACATCGCCTATCAGGTATTAGCATACTTTATACTTAGTGCTATATAGTGCTACATAGATTCCTAACCGTTCAAAACGTTACAAAGACACGTTCGCTTCAGTCGCTTGGGATGATAGCTATATCATCCCAAGCAACTGAAGCTATAAGGGCTATATTTCACCGGGACACCATGGCGGCCCATGTGTAGCGACAAACACAAAATGTATACAACTCTGCGCAACCAAATGGACACCAGGTGAGTAACTCTCTATAGAGCTGTATACATTTTGTTGGTAGCGGCGACTGGTTGCGCCGCCATGATGTCCCGGTTAAATATAGCCCTTATAGCTATCATCCCAAGCGACTGAAGCGAACGTGTCTTTGTAACGTTTTGAACGGTTAGGAAACTATTTTTCAGCCCAAAGTCCAGTTTTTTAGGAAATATGCATAGTATTTATAAATCCTAAAGTTAATTAGAATAGATGAGATGAACTCAATTTTGTAACTTGTTAGTTTTTTAGAATCTGTACCTAAAATTTAGTACCTTAGTTATATTTCCGAACATATTGATTTCATTGAGAATAAAAATAATAAAGACAAATCTATCTAATGGATACTATTTGTTTTATGATATTTGTAAGAACTGGAAAATTACAAGTACTGGAATCTTAATTATACAATTGATCTCTATTATAAATAAGTAAATAACCCTTTATAGATTTATTGCACGTTTACTTTATGTCGATAAGATAATACATAAAGTAAAAGGTCATAAAAATTATTGAAATAATGATGTCTTAAGGCACACACTTGACCTAAATCGCAGCATTTTAATATTCGGCTTATCTAAATCCAAATGCCGGCTTAAAAGAAATCCAAGTTATCTTATCAATGATAATGAAATAGAAGGAATTTCATTACCATTTCTTGCAAATTATTTATATTTAGCGATATTCTTCTTCTTGAATTTTTATGACTGAGATTAGTGCGTGAAAAAACATTTAGCTCTGAGTATAAATATAAATAACTTTAGAGCTCAAAGGAAGCATCTACTAAAGCGAAAGTTATGAAATGAAATATGCATGAATACTGCAAGTAGTTATGCTTTTATATTTCTTGTAATTAACAAATGTCGTACAATTCTTGTTCCTATTTTTTAAGAAAAATTCAGCAATGTTATTTTTGCATATCTATAACCAAATTATGGCATTTTTTTTAACCGATAGCCTACATACAAAATCATTAAATGATCAATTCACTTGAGAAACGTGTAATTCTGAATTGTTGTTGATTTTGCAATAATTTTTGATATAGTTGACGCTTATCTTTTTTTATAATATAGGAATGAATCGCAAAATGTGTTGGTAAGCGCATAACTTGATAACAGCTGAATCGTTTTAGGTAATTATTTTTTAAGAATATTTCTCTAAGAACGAGGATGGTTTTTAAGTAGAGAAAAAACAGAGTAAATATAGGATATAAGGTTATAAGTAGGATAGGTACAGCGTCATCAAAGTCGCGTGAGGCTAGCTAGTGTTTAATATTATAATTATTGATCTGTTTTAGAGCATGCTAATGATTGGAACAGTATTTGGTCCAGGAACTATATTTCTAATGATGATCGGAGCGATAAATGCTATCACCGGACTGAGCAACCTGCAAGCGCTGATTCTGAACGCTGTCCCCGTCTTTATCTTTATCGTAGTATGCATGACGTGTAAATCCGAAACACAAGTGAGTTTTGACATTTTATATGAGAAATTTACCCTTTTCTGCACTTGATCTTAGTCGACCCGTTTCCTTGATTCACAAAATTTTTCCACTATACTAGTTTTAAAACAATGTTCGTCAATGCCGCACCAATTTGTAATTAATTCGATAACTCCTTCCCCTCCACTCCTTCTTACTTTAATTACCGGTTGGGTATTGCTAGTAATAAAAGTTTAGTTCGAAAATAACCACATTACGCTTTTACAAAAGAAAATAATGAATATTTAATTAATCTGTTATCTAGTTGCCACGACACAAGCTCTACTTAGTGTGCCACTAGATGGCGCTGTTCTAAAATAAACGTCTAGAGCATTTACAATATTAATGAATTATATAAATTACGTGTGTTGTTTGTCCGCGATTGACTCCTAAACTACTGAACCGATTTTAAATTAAACTTGCACACCGTGTGCAGTTTGATCCAACTTAATAGATAGAGTAGCTTACATCCGGCATTGCCCCGGGAACGGGAACTAAGCAGGTAAAACCGCGAGAGACAGCTATTAACATATAAATTTAACGTATTATTATTGTTTTCAGCTAAAATTAGCTAACGCCATAACATGTCTATACGCAATGATAATGGTGGTCGTGATAGTGGGCGTGGCGCTGCAGATAGTGGAGGACGGGTGGTTGGCTCCCACTAGCATTTTCTTCGTAGCAATATTCGGTGTTTTCTTCGTAACCGCAGCTCTGCATCCGCAAGAGATAGGCTGTTTAATGTATCTCGGCATATATTACATCACTATACCCAGTATGTATATGTTGTTGATCATATACTCGCTGTGCAACCTTAATAACGTGTCGTGGGGTACACGCGAAGTGGCGCAGAAGAAAACATTAAAAGTAAGTATTAAGTAAGAATTTTGACTTGTACAATATAGGGCCTCAAAACTACGAGAAACCAAAGACAAAAAGTTTTGCAAATCTTATGTATTTTAAAAGATGAATTAATTTTTTTTTAATAGTCAATTTTGACATTTGATTAATTATTATTTATAGTTATATTGTAAAAAAAGGTAAATTTCAAATGTTTGTGAGTTGGTGACAATCTCTTGATCTACTTATCCCATATTGAAACTGACATAAAACCATTTTTTTTATGAATGCGAACGGTATTACTTATTTTGTATATGAATTTAAATATGTAAGTATGAAACCTACATCTAAATAATTAAAACTTTTAGGAGCTTGAAATGGAGAAGAAAGCGGCAGAGGAGGCCAAAAAGAAAATGGACAATCAAAGCGTATTGCGTTGGTTCGGTAAATCAGAAGAGACGAGCGGGTCCATGGAGTTCAGCATTTCTGGCCTTTTCCGAATCATGTGCTGCACCAACCCGAAGGACCATAAAGAAGACTTACATTTGCTGCAAATTTCCAACACTCTGGAAAAGATCGAGAAAAGATTGGATTCGCTGTAAGTGTAGATTAAGCATTATTTAAGCTGTGAAGTTTTAAAAAATTAAAATTAATTTGACTTTTCGATAAATGCGAATTCGTAATTAAAACATTATTTAATATCTTTAACTACCGGCTAATTTTATAAAAAAAATATTGATAATAGTCAAAATAATTTACTTGCTTAGTATTTATTCAAAATTTGGTAATGTTATAAAATTCTTTATTTTTCATAACAGAGGAGCTCCTCCCGAAATAGAAAGTCGTCCCCGTCGATCATCGATGGGCATTCGAAACGATACTCTCTCCATGCTTCCTGAATATGCTGATAGCGAAGATTCTGTCGACATACCCAGGGTAAATTATGCTTTTTAATTGAATTTAATTAAGCATAAAGGTTGCTTGACAAAGGAAAAAGAAATGAGAGAGAAGGGATATAGAATAGAATAATGGCGCTGACAGCTACCACACCTAAAAAATGCAAGAACATCTTTAACAAGATGTCACAGTTTGATGTTACTTTTTTAAAATACAATTTGGCAGCCGTATCACTTCGCACTGTTTTTCATCCTTTTCCCTTCTTCTAAATGAAAAGTTAATAATATAATGCAGCTACAAGTTTATTTTATGTATAAATTTGATATTTAGGAAGAAAGAGACGACCTCATCAATCCATATTGGATAGAAGACCCGAACCTTCAGAAAGGTGAAGTAGATTTCTTGACGACTGCAGAAACTGAATTCTGGAAAGATCTTATTGACGCCTATCTAAGACCTATCGATGAGAACAAAGAAGAAAAGGTATTTTTAACTTTAACTTACAATATATTTTGTATTGATACACTATAGTAAAAAATCAAGAATAATCCAGATCTACTTGGGTGAAGCATCAACGTAGTTCTAGATTTTGGGGCAGTAGTTTTTGCGTTAAAGACTAAAAAAGGTACATATACATATGTACAAATATTCTCAAACTTTTTGCGTTTATAATATATTAACTCAATATCTTTAATGGATATTGTAAGTTTTATTAAAGATGATGATGATTTTAATATTTTTTTTTCTTAAAGAGAAATTTATTCAATTTTAGCAACGTATTACAACGGAGCTAAAGAACCTTCGAGATAACATGGTGTTCGCGTTTCTGATGCTCAATGCGCTCTTTGTGCTAGTTATATTTATTCTACAACTAAATCAAAATCAACTGCATTTCAAGTGGCCGTTTGGACAGAAAGTAAGAATACATTATTCTAGGGAAGACAACCTGGTAAGTATACAGTCAGTTTTGATAATTTTTATTTGCTTTTATGTTAAAATTATATTGCTATAACAAGATTTTTATTTTAATTGAAATTTCCTAATGCCAGAAAAATGAAATTCAGTGGTAAAATTCACATTTTGTAGTTGTGCTGCTCTTTTATGTATTACATTTTTGTATCGTGTAAAATGAATATTGTTGTAATTTGTAATTATTTATTGTGTAAGTTTTTGTTTATAATTAGAAATAAAAACATACATAGAAAATCCTCTAAAACACATCTAATTTATAAATTCTTAAATTCCTTAGTTAGTTATAAAACTCGTATGTTTTTTTTTCACTGTATATGTATGAATTTATTTCCTTTTTAGGTAGAATTAGATCGAGATTATTTGATGTTGGAACCTATTGGAACGCTTTTAATTGTGTTTTTCGGTACGGTGATGGTGATACAATTCTTTGGCATGTTGTTCCATCGCATGGGAACACTCACGCATTTGCTGTCTACCGTACAACTCAATTGGTACTTTACTAAAAATGTAAGTTGGATTTTATTATTTACTAATCGTGGTGCTTCATGGATTTCCCCGTGTATCCATTACGAAGCAGTTATATTTTACCTATAGTTTATATCACACAGAGGGTAATTGATATGCTACCCTCTATGAAAAGAATCCAAATCGGTCCC
>DWAJ01001525.1:0-21837 GCA_018238005.1 Eurema mandarina | reverse complement strand
CATAGCATAATGTTTATCAGTTAACACTGATCAATTCAGTAATTGTTACTGTTTCATTAAATTCTAAGTATTGGTATTTTCAGATCTTTCTCTTTAATACTTTGGATTGTATTTGTACTTAGAAGAATCATCAGACTCTTTTAGGTACCTCTTAAATAAAAATAAAAATTACTAAAATTACTATTACACTCAGTTTCAGTCTCAACAAAAATAATCAAGTCACATATTTCAAATTAACAAAGATACCTAGATCACAATTAGTAGGACAGTTATACTTACATTTAGAATTAAGTAACTCACTATGAAACTACAGTAAACATTTCAATTAAAAACAGATATAAAATCAAATAAAAAAAACTTCTAAATATCTCATATTTAGGGCTTAAGGCTGACTTTTTTGGATATTCGTATTATTAATATTCATAATTAAAAAGTCTTATATTGTTGGCTAAGAAAAGCAGTTTTTCTACATTTTCGCCACGTAAATTATTGCGACGATCCGAGTATATTTGGCCAGCAGCAATTTCGGTTTCGGCAAAAGTTTCGGCCGATTTTGGCCGAAAACGAAACTGCCGCCGAAACTTGATTTTTGGCCGAAACTCAGCCGAAACCGAAACCGAAACCGAACTTTCGGTCGGACATTACTTATTAGTTAAATAGCACGATTCGGTAAATTGAAATCTTAACCACACTTCTCATATACAGAAATAGATACAATCTATATTGGGCAATGCCACACGCGAACTGCCCCCAGCTTATGATAACACCCACATGTGTTTCATTAATATGTTATTTATTATGAGCTTTACGTGTTTTGTTTGTTAAAAAACAAACGAGTAAATGTGACGCTCTGTGATGTCTTGATTGTGGTTTCCGTTAAACTAACCGTTGTATGTAAATATTATTTGGTTACATATTGTGTTAATTTTTTTATGACTATTTAAAAGTGTTGGTTCCTTATGTTAATTTTTGTAACGACGATTCAAGTTTTGCTATCTGTAGTCCTGGTACATAGAGATGTGTGTCTTTGAAATCTAATTTTCACTATACTATAGCTGAACATTAACTTATTTTTCAAAATCGATATATTTTTTTCTAATATCATTCTCAGCTGCAATTTTATAACACCGATTAGTTTAATCATATATACGAAATAAAGTCGTGTAAGTAACACTATATAATAACACATGAACGGCTGAACAGATTTGGCTAAAAATTGGTAGTGAGGTAGTTTAGAGACAGGAGACTTAAGATAACTTAAGCCTTAAGATCTTTAGATGAACGAAGATATCGGACTATCTTCTTGCTGGAAAACGTGTGTTATTTTATGTCCAGTAATTTATTATTTGAGGTTAGTCAATAACATAAAGAAAATACTGTTTTCTTTTAAATTATTATAAAGATTATCGACCGCGACTGTAATAGGAATATCGTCTAGGTTGATTTATGATTTAATTGACAGATTTCAACATGAAGTCAGTTGCACGAGGCCTTGTTATCTCAGCTTTCAATTACAATTGGCAATGATAGCGCGGTTCATGGCGATTTTAACGGGGAAGTGAAATCTTTTGTTTCTGTTAATCAATTTGTTTTAAATTTCTTTATTAAAATATATTAGGTAACATTGTTTGTGAAAAACCTGTGTTTTAAACTACTAAATGAAATAGTAGGTACATACCTATTAAGATGATTTTTTTATATTTAATCGTATGTCCCTTCTTTATGAGTAATCTATACTAATATTATAAAGAAGTAAAGTTTGTGTGTTTGTTAAATTGTAAGTGGTAATCTCGGGATCTACTGAACCGATTTTAAAATTCTTTCATCAATAGAAAGCTACATTATTGCTGAGTGTCATAGGCTATATAAAAAACTATTGTTAACATAATGCCCAATGAAGTGGGCACGGGTCCGCTAGTCAATTATAAGACAAGATAAACTATAGTAAGTGTAGCATGAAAAAAAAACATAACATAGTTTTGTAGTTCCTTATCGCGCCTTACAAAAGGGGGTTAAACTGATAAAATTAAGACCAAAAGTTGTAACGATACTTTTTGCTATAGTTGTAAGCCGTGTGGCGTGTGCTTGTCTCTTTCTCTTTCTTTAATAGAAAACAAGCCCTTTATTTTCTATTCGCCTATCTATTTTATAAATTTTATTTTATTTTTTAAAATAAATTTTATTACCACCCTTCACTAATTAATCGAAAGGATATTTCTTATATTAGGGTGCCCCTTGACACCACTTAAGTATCATACTATGCCTATAGAACTTTATTCAGGTATAGCTGTCACTTGTATCGCCTAGTAAGCAGGCTTATATAAAAAGAAATAATAATAACAAAAAACCTCTACATTTACATCACGTGCACGCATTGTGTATTCAAGGCTGCCGTGTCTCGACCGACCAAATAAGAACATACGTTTGTATTAAACAAATTGGGACTTAGTCATAAAGGAGTAAAGTCGTTTATACGTTGCACTTATCGATATGGGTGCAATTGTACTTACTGTGTACGCTTTCTGAGCGGTTAAAACATCCTGAAAATTAAGACATAATCCTTTATGTTTTAAAATACTATCGCCCTATAAGTTTACGGTTTTTTTTATAGGTGTCAATAAGATATCTTTAACTAGTCACGATCTGCGATATATAGTACACATAAACCTTTCTCTTGAATCACTCTATTTAAAAATAACCGCATGAAAATCGGTTGCGTAGTTTTAAAGATTTAACCATAGGTACATAGGGAAAGAAAAAAAGAGAGCTACTTTGTTTTATACTTTGTAATGATACTAATATAAGTATATTATATATAACTTCTTCAATTTTAGAACTTAAGTATTAGACTTCAATCTTTGATTATGTGTACCTAACCTTTCCCCCCACATAATTATTAGTAAAATTTCTTCTTCATTAAGAGGTAATTGAGATTAGACGGATTTAACAGTTACAGATGCTACAATGTAATTACAAGGCTTTGTTTAATTTTGGGATAAAATATTGTAAATTTAGGAAGTAAAGCGCTCTAATCCTAGGAAGTAACAGTTGGTGTTAAAATACCCTGTCAAGGAACATTTCTAACCATCCGCTCACTGCGATAAGAATTCTCGTATCGTACATACTACATAACTTAAACTAATTAAATTATTTTTTTTTTTAGTTTATTTTTTTTTTGTAACGTCAGTTAAAAAAAGGTTTTATGTGTAACCTCTGTAATAAAAAGAGAATATCAAAACAATGCCATAACGATTAATAAGTTTCCTCCTTATTTGTTTTAAATTATTCTTTGACGTCATCGTAATTATGAGCGTGAATATTTATTAATAGTCCAACCAAATTAGATCTTTAAGTTGGAGAAGCTCGATTTCCTTAAAGGCAAGATTTTGCTACATTTTGTTAGATATTTTTGAGATTTTGTTTGACTTACTGACATTAAAACTGCGATCTGAAGTTTTTAGAGGTTAAACGTCACAGAAATGAGTTTTTACGATTATCTTGCGATCTACGGTGCAGTCATTATAATCACGATAGTAATCTTTAACTTTTAGTGTATAATTTTAATACATTTATGAACGACATTGTGGTTTAAAATCAATTTTGTTATTTCTTATAGGTTATGATATACCAGGATGTCGGTAAAAGAATGTTTATTATTTTGTTTTTATTTAAGGTAGCATTTGTTTGAATTTGTGATACAAATTGTTTGAAAGATGAACAAAAAGTTTCACCGTTTGAAACTGGATATACAGGGGTATACGAAGTCAGACTAATAGCTTTCCTGGGAGTAATAGATATTGCTTGAACCGGCATTTTGGCGATTCTTTTATACATACTACCAATCTAAACGATTCCCTTAACGACCTACCTAAAAACTGCTTTACTGACTACTAGTAATGCTTACAAATTGTTAACTATATCATCGTTTTTATCTTCAAAAGCTACGAGTGAAGCTGGATTGTTTGCATTTATTGATTTATTGCTGTCGATGTATTTATGTCTGTAATATCTATATTTTTTTGTGTATTTAACTTAGTAATTTTTATGTAATATGCTGTCTGAACAAGTATGTTGAACGCATGCTATATCCTTTTATAAAAAAAATCATAAAAACTATTGTCAACGATGTCATATATTTTACTATGTACAGTGAATTTTTGTTAAATAATAATAATAATAAAGCCTTTTATTAGGACAAAAAATATACAAAGTTTATGCCATTAATTCACTGATAAACATGTTTATTTAATTATTTATTTTTTATAAAATTTGTTTCAATATTTGATGTCTCTTAATTTTTTTGCATGTCCGTTTGCCAATTGGCAAAGGCCTCCTCCAACCTAGTCCATTCTTACCTGTCTCTCGCTAATCTACTCCATGCAATGCCTCCAATTTTTGTTAAAGGATTTTAAATAAATAAATAAAAAAATATTTATAAAACCTTTATTACATGTTATGTTGAATATTACATACTTTAGGTACATTATTTCTGTAAGACAAAAATAAATATTATGTAACACTTATTATTACTGGCATAAATAGTCTATTACTATTACGTATTAATTCTTACCTTTAATGGTAAGATTAGCTGCTTTGAAAAAATAATGGTTATGCCTATAACATTGTTACTGGTAAACGAATACCGTAACACGAGTACATGTAAATAATAAGTTAATTATATTTTTGTATACTTTATAACGTTTATATGTCTGACTTTGTGCGTTTATAATAGTTTTAATGATAATGAGGTAGTTTCAATTCCAACACCATTTGCTCGCTAAATGACGCTTCCGTCATTTGGCATAATATTTATTTGGCTAATATACGCATATATTCTAGATGGTTCTATTTAAAGCACCTTTGTGATGCAACTAGTGATCTTAAAATACATCAAGGTAATCATTTCTCAAAAGTCAATATTAAATGAATGCTAATTATAATAATTGAGGACAAACGCAATAATTTACTTAAAGAAATTGTGTGTTGAAAAGTTCTTTTTAATATTAGTCTGTCGAAAAACAAGAAATTCCTGCCTTCCTCAATCGAAAAAATAAGTCGTAGTTTTCCTTATTGGAGATCAATCGTCACTTTAAAATCTATGCAATACGTTGATATTTTATTGAATAAGAAAATATACATAAGTATATAATAAGTATATGTATAAGTACGGATACCGAATGACAATTCGTTTAGATATTTCTAGAGACACATATAGTATGTACATAGTATGCAAAGGTTTTGTAAAGTTTTCTCAATAAAATACCCAAAATAGTACAGCTAGTTAAGGATACATATAATAAACGTAACACTAATTTTTTGGCTGCAACCAATTCAGGACATGTCGTCATTCCACCCACTATAATTGATATTTGTCATGAAGGTTTTGTAACTTCCTGAAACTGTCCATCGTATATAAGTAACGGTTGATTGAGCAAATTTTTATTCATGTACTTTAGAAAATGTCAAAAGTGCAATGAAATAAGACGATATAGTGTACGATAGATGTCGCGTCATTCCACCCACAACTAAAACCTATTTATGGTATTACTATGCGTTTCCTGAAACAGACGTACTTAATATGTATTAATATTATTTTTTTTATTGACCACAATCTTCAGTCTTTTAAGTAATAATCTCTTAAGTCTTCAAGAGTGGAAGTGGTGTGAAAGAATCATGAAATGGCAATGTCATCTTCGCATTGACCAAATAGAACATTCTTGACCAGTCGAACTGTGGTTCGATGAGAAGTTATACAACTTCTCGAAATAATGTATAAAAATAATTTTTGACAATAAATATTATAAGCGCGATTCAGAACTGGGCGCATTAGTAGCAGTCGCTGCCGGTGTCATAGAATGTCACGGTGTTGCACTGATTTGCCAATCTTGACACTCCTTCGACATTACTTATACATGGACTATCAAATGTAACACTAACAAAGGACGCGTTATCCCACCTACGACTGACACTCGTAAGAGCTAAATGCTTAAAGTAACTGCTATTCATATATTAATCGTAACGTCATATAAGTCGACATTACTTATAATTAAAATAACAAAATCGCCTTGAAACTAAAGACTTAAGGATGTTTCATCCACCCACTAGCCTATATGTGAGATGAACTTCATGCTTCTTGAAACTCCTTTTTTAAAACCATAATGACGTACGTAAAAAAAGGAGATACAGTAAATATTAGAAAGACAAAGACGCCATGAAACATATTTCATTAATAATTAAGTAATAACGTTAACATAACCTAAATGATTTACAAAACTGTTCTGCGTACAAATATTGAGCTAACAAAACACTACTAATATTAAGGATATATTAAGAACTTTAAAATGTCCAGGACGTGAAATGGAACATTTGACAAATAAACGGTTCTCTATACGAATAATACGATGACTTAACAATTTTAATATAATATAATATAGTAATAATAAGTTATCGTAAGTTGAACAGACTTACAATATTTAAATGTCAAGAGCGCCATGAAATGCAAGGCACTGACCAGTCAAGGTTGTATGTAGTCACCACCCACTACATACCGACCAGTGGGAGCTACATCTCTGCTAGTAGGTATATTTGCTGGTACTATTATAACGCGATTTTGTTGTTTGACGATTCAGACATATATTATATTAAATGATGTTTAATATTTAGAAAAAAACTTGGTGCAGTAGAACCAAATAGGTACTACTCTTTACTATTATAATGATATAATAACATTCTTTAATCATATTTCTTATTATTAATCTTAATACAAATTTAATAGTTTAAATACTAATTAATAATAAGTAATAATTCCGGGATTCGTGACATATTTTTCAAAATTAACGTCTAATAAATTACCATAACTCCGCCCTATTACTCGTAGTTCCATATGATATAAAAATCCAAATATAAAAATACCATTACACCTAAAGCCTATAATAAATAAAATAAAATATTCATAAAACTCTGATATATCGATTTAATAATACGTTAACAGCGTCCTCTCTTCCGCAACAAACAGTTCGGAGCCACAAATATACGGGAAATGATGCCAAAATACTTTAAATGCCTAATGAATTATGTATGAAGCGTCTCTGCCTGTATTGCCAATATCTTTGTAACAGAATAAAATAAATTTATATTTGTATATCCATACTAATATTATAAAGAAGTAAAGTTTGTGAGTTTGTTAAATTGTAAGGGTTTATCTCGGGATCTACTGAACTGATTAAAAAAATTCTTTCATCTATAGAAAGCCACATTATTGCTGAGTGTCATAGGCTATATAAACAACCGAAAAGTATGATTAACATTATGCCCAATAAAGTTCAAAAGTTGTTTGAGTGTGCTTACCTTTTACTGAACAGATCGGATTTCTTTTAGCTACTAATCACATTTATGAAGAGTGCTATAGTCTACCTAATCTTACGCGTATATATAAGACAGTTAGCGAAATTTTTGAAAAAAAATTATATATTTACAACAATATTTAATGAATTAGTCTTAAGAAGTTTTAAACTATTCTGAATATTTTTATACTAACTAACTAAATTAAATACTATTCGTAAAAGTACCTATTCAATTGTAATTAATATTATTTTAACAAAAAAAAAGTTGACAAAAAGCGTAGGTACATAACCTAAATAAAAAAGTTAACGTGTTATCCATATTTATTGCTTTATAATTTTAATATTTTATTTAAACTATTGAAACGGTATTCAAGGTGTTTTCGGATGTGCCGTAATAAATCGCTTTGTTGGGTTTATGAGGTGACAAAACGCGGAAGAGTAAATTTTTATGTTTCTCGAACACAATGCCAATGTCTTTTATCTGAATTCACTTTCAAGGGCTCAGATGTTTTATAATGTCTTTAATGTATATAAGAATTTAATCATTTTATGTTTATGTGTTTATACTTTATATCTAAACGTTAAACTTAGTCCCGTTTTTATTTTCGGTATTTTTTTGCTTTTTCGTTATTATAGATTTATTACAGAGACGAAGCTAACGAAGCAAATATTCAGTTACTAAAAAATGCAATCTCGACTAAATTTTTTTCCGATGTAGTTTTAATTACTAAAGGAATTTATAATATCGCCTAAGTAGATACAGAGATTAGCCGAAACTATAAAAGTCTACCTTCTTATAATATTCATTTATATAGACATATACACTTGAAAAAGAAGTAAGTACATACATATATTACAATGTAATGACATCTTCAAGGGCTTATGTCAACTTAAAACCAACAAATGGTCACTAGTGGACAATGGCTCGTAATTACCGCTTTAAAACAGCTGTGTTTGTGTAAGTGGTACGCAGTTTAAAATAGCCTTGTGTTATAGCAATTATGAACGCATATATATCCTTATGTATGCTTAAATCTATAAAACTACACAAGCGGTTCTCATACGGTTTTTTTTAATAGATCGAGTGATTCAATAGGAAGGTTAATACATATATGTATAATACATGTATAATATATGCGACCGAAGCTGGAGCGGGTCGCTAGTTTTAATAAAAATGCTTGCGGACTGGTCGTGGCATCCTCGCGAGTCTTTCCGTGTGTGTGTACGTGGAGGAATACCGGTGGGTTCTATACGGGAGTAGCATCGTGTCTTGTAAGTCCCATACAACAGCCTCCTTCCTCGAGGACGACGCGGTATCCATCCTTATAGATACCACGTGAAATTCTCCGTGAAATATAACACCGAAGTATCGAGATACTACTGTAAATTTATGGTAAACCGTGATTTGGTCGTTTGCTCTAGCCCCTATGGAGGTAATGTCTCAGATTTGTAAAGCAAGTCGCCTGTAAAACGGTCAGTGGCACTGAACACATTATCGCCTATAAACAGCTGTTTGTAGCTGAGTTATGGCCACGCTAACATAAAAGAGGTTTGTGTACTTGTATTGTATATACTTTAATGAACGTAGGCTTTTAGGACTTAAGAGAATTACCTATGTTTCTTTTAAACAGTGACGTATCTACGTTGTTTTTATAATTATTGTCTACCAGTTGTGTATGTTAAAGAGGGAAGATTTGATTGTTTGTTTGCTTTGAATGGCCTCCGAAACTAATAGACGGATTTTAATGAAGAGCTAAAGGATAAATATATATAGCTACCGTGTGATATAAATAATTCAAGAGGTGCATCCCCTTGAATTATTTTATTAATAAGAGAAGAAAAATTGTACGGGTTTAATGCGGATGAACCCGGGGGACACAGCTAATGTATCACAAAAATTTAACTACCAATATAAACGAAAAAAATTTAACATACCTACGTGTTTTTAATTTATTTAAATATGGAAACGGTGACTCAATAACACGTCAAATGAGTACAATGCAATGACGTCCATTAGGGCTAATGTCAGAACTGAAAGCCGACAAAAATGGCCGACGATCGGAACAATGCTGCATTATTATAGCTTATACATAAGTGCAGTATTTTAAGTCAAGCAAGTATGATTAGAAGACAAATGAAAACCTTTGCTTTAAAAACCAAAACTCAAAAGGAGGACCTATTTAATTTTCAGGTATATTGTATCGTTTATTTGCAGTAATATAAAAATCTGAAAATTTTTGTTTGTTTAAATGCGTTTATCTCAAGACATGTAGATTGGATTTCACAATGATTTCATACGTAAGCTAACTAGCTAACAAATCAAGTATGCTATAAAGATCTCTTTTTAATATGTGAACTTGAATACGCAGGCAAATCTGCGTTGCGTGACTAGTTTTCAATTTTCATATCGTACTAATCAGCTGACGTCTAGTACTATTTACAAATGTTATTGATCTTGAAACGAAATGACTAGACAACAATACACTTGGCAACACCGTACGTGCCTCAATTCGCATATAATTATATAATCTCTAGTAAGTGTTATATAATTTAAATTACATAATGTGGCTAGCCACGCACGATCGATTGTATGACCTCAATTGACCTCATAGACATGTTGAATAGCGAAACTATCAATTCAGTCTCGAGAAGGTTGAAAGACGTTCTAGGTTAGTTTAGTGTCACGTGTTTCGTATATTTATTTATTACACTTCGTATTAGGTACAGACAGTTAATAAAGTGAAAAATTAAGATTAACTGGCGGCTTTATCACTACTCAGTGATCGCTTCCAGGCAACCACAGATGAAAGAAAAAAGGAAGAGATGAAAGTACTTTTCGGCAAAATGTTACAAATAACACAGTTATATAATACGTAAACACGTACATACTACACACATATACTATATTATATAAATATATACCTAAAGACAATCGAAAGATAGATTACATAGCACTACATATTATAATAATTAAATAATGATATTAATAATACTACTATATAAACTAAACAGTATATTTTGTTAATGCGTTTATAAATACCTACACGTAATAACAGTACGACTTCAAATTGTTTAATTATTTATTATAGTCAGACAGAAGCTATCTTATTTGGTTATCTTGTTTTTTGTAGTAGAGAAATGCTCTTAGATCGGGACGATGGCTATAGATATTAGACATCCTATGGCCATCGGTGAAAAGACCATGGGCGATGTCGGACGCATTTGCATTCTCCCACGAGTGCAGTACACTCTTGACACTAAAGCTAGTAACATCATATCAAATCATATTTAACCGACTTTAAAAAATTTAATACGATATTGTATAGATTGTTGCAGCATTTTCTTGGTATCGACTTCAAAATTATAAAATCATTTCTAAATACTAAATGAAAATACGTATTACTTAGTGCGAAGCAAATTTATTTCTTACTTTTTAGTTTAAAGTCTGTTAATTTTTGTTAAAAAATATTTTATCCTTAATAAAAAGAGCATCCCCTATTGTTGCTATTTAGAATTACTCGTTACCATCAAAATAATTTCATGGGACTAACTTACAAATAACGTCTTCATTAAAATAAACATTATTTATATAAAATAATTAATTGTTAATGAACCTTAGCCGCTAGCGTGTTAAAAAATACTTGTTAGGAAGGGAATCGTGAACACAGGAATTCGGTCAAGGCGGTATTTTCACGTAAAATGCACATAAATTGTGTACAGAATTTATTTCATTCGTTCTGATAAGGATCGTCCTTAAAAAGGATAACGCGACCTTGAAACCATGAAACGTTTACGGTTGATAATTAATTTTAATTGTTATGGCTTTGTATGTTGCATTTAGTATGAAAATTTTTAGCATCATTATGATATTATACGTAGTTTCCAATATACTATATCATTGCCATGATAGCTCGTAATAAATGCTATAGACACCAAGTTCCCTACACAAAAATATCTATTCTTCATTACGTATAAAGAATAAAAATATAAACATTATTTAATAATGCACATGTAATTGGTCTTATTATTTGTTTATTTCTACCAGGCAACCAGGCAATACATATAAAATAACGAATAATAAAAATAGCTCGGAAAAAGGTAAGGTAAGAGAAATACAAAAAAAAACCAAATTATTTGAATTTTTAATATTGTACGCACACTTGTTTTATTCGTGTTTTTTTCATCGGACAATGCGCAGACGCCTTTAGCATTATATTTATAATTAAATATTTAATACGATGTTTATTCTACAAAGTACACTTTACAGGAACAAACTAACAAACTTTACTTATTTATAATACCTACCAGTACTGATAAACATAATACATCTATAGTTATAATGATAATGTTATTAATAAAGTTATTATTAAATAACGCGCATTAACCTAAGCATTGCATCGATAAGAAACGCATTACACCGCATTCCCTGCAATTATGATATAATGTGTACATGTGCCACTTATTTAGAGAAATCACGTAGGAACGATAAAACGCGTTGATAATAATGTAATCTATAAACGTGCTTTGATAGTCACGTGACGTTCGAGGTATTATGTGGACGGATTTTGTTTTTGGTTCTCAAGAGAGCAATACTAGAACATATCAATATTCACTAAGACCTAAGTAATACAAAAGCTTAGAAGAACCAATTCGTAGCGCTATCATACATATCATGTTTGTTTGGAATAAATTCTATATTTAAATTTATACAAATATTTTATTTAATTAGAAATTAAGAATATCTTCCAATATAAAGGAGAATAATAGAATAGGAGATAGAAAAGATTTAGTAACTAACACAAGATAAAGGAAGACTGGGCTTACCCCGATTAGCCAAACCAATAAGAATGGGTTAAGACCCATTAACCCATATTAAATAATATGGATTAATGGTTAATATAAAAAAAATACTAGTCATATTCAAAAGACCTAGACTAGTAACTGAATAAATTACTTGAAAACTAACCAAATAATTTATTTCACATCAAATACCTTCGACATTGTTACATTGTAATATGATTAAATTATATCAAAATACACTTGACATGGCCACCCATGATTTAATTTTAGTGTCTCTAATAATCTCTATATAATAAGGAAACATTGCGATAACGCGATAAGGGGTTCTTAATAATATTAAGTCAAATACAATAGTAGGTTACGCACGCAATGCGCACGCGCAGCCTGTAGGCGAAACGCGATAAACAATGTTAGGAGATAACATCTCGGGTCTAGCTGAATCGAGTTAATTAAATAGTAACGTGTATGATTTATAGTTTATCTGTAACGGCTATTAATTTTGTTATTTAGTAGTTAAAATTATTGGTTTAAATAAAAGATGGCGGTTTTTACTGTTGCTGAAATGTTTTTAAATGTTGTCGAGTTGTAAAATAAACATATTTTATAGTATATGTAGTAAGAAACTTCGTAGTGAGAAAGGTCTTTCTAGCCAATTATTCTAGCGATAGGGAGAAAAATGATTTTTATTTTTATACATAGTATAATACGAGTATATGTATAGAGAGACTCGTGTTAGCACGAGTGTGTTTCCAGCCTTTTAGGGGAAGCTAAGCAATTTTTACCAAAATATTTTTAAAATTTTATAGAATAAGAATACTATGTACATATTTATATCTCTAGAAAAACCTTGCCTATTTCGCTTGAAGTATAAATATGTACCTTAACTTTCCTCATAAATATTAGTAAATTCCATTAGAAAATCGCTTATAGACAGACGGACGCGTTACATGTGATTTGTAGTGATGTTTGTTTTCAAACGTTTTTATTAAAAGCTAAGGACCATTACCATAATTTACAAAGTGCGTAACTGTATGAACATATGTGAACGGATCCAAGGACCTTCCTGGTTCGTGCGACTACTGTATTATAATTTATAATCTACCTCTTAATCATATAAAACTCTCGACATAGAATCATTCAGAGTGAGGAATAATGTTTCCTGACAATCAAATTTATATAGAGATTATAACATACAATAAAATACATGTAATATGTAGTAGACGACCGCTTGGCGCAGTGGTAGCACAAACTAATTTCTGCGCGAAGGGTCGTGGGTTCGATTACCACACCGGAAAAATATATTTGTAATTTACATTTGTATTTTTCTGGGGTCTGGGTGTTGCTATATTTACAAAAGAAAAGTATGTATATGTAATTTATTCCGTTATCTAGTTGCCATAACACAAGCTTCGGCTTAGCTTGGAACTAGAAGGCGCTGTGTATAAATGTCCTGAAAATATTTATTTATTTATTTATTTATTTATTGTTGTAGTTCACAAATTCAATCGGTTGTCTAAACTTTGACCTGGGTCGCATTGAGCCTATGTTCTAAAGTCTAAACTCTATACAACGATACAGTTTTATTATCCATTGTCGAGATAATTAATGATTTAACTTGGAGCGGTCGCCTATAAATGTTAGTATTTGCTTATAGCTGTTTTACGGTTGTTATTAATGAGTTGTTAGTGAAGTTATCTTAAAGGTTACGATCCTGGCTTATGGGTAACACTTAATCGATGTGGCGCCTTTATGTTATGTGATCGTCTTGATTCGGTATATTAGATATTTTTTTTTGGCACCCACAGGCCTTCACAGGGTATTGTGGCCTTCTGGTATATAGTCCGGGATACTTAATCATGTTTTATTTAATATAAGTAAATATGTACATTTTACCATTATTCTATAATAAAAATTTTTCACGTACTACAATTAATAATTCAAATTTGTAGATGCATTACTTAACGTTAATTTTTTTAATTAACTCGAAGTATATTAGGTACATTATGTTGCAGAGGAGACGAATTGCTGAAGAAATTACTTTTAAACAAAGTAATTCGAACATACAACACACACAAACACGTGTACGCTCTCGCAAACACACACACACACAAACACAATACACCTATACACGTATAATGTGAATGAAAATGTTTTATTTTTGTATTTAACGCATTCAAATTTGTCTTAAATCGTTTACATACTATATTGAAATATATGGTTTTCCGAAAGTAAGATTAAATTTTTTGCTTATAGAAAATTTCCCTTTTTCATTCAGACATGTCGTCCTCTCTTTTCATAATGAATGACAAAATAATTAATTCCCACTAATATTACCATTAAACCATAAATCCAACTTGAAATCGCCATAAGCCCCATTTTATTTTCAAATATATCATACCATTTCTAGAACTAGTTTAACTCAAATTAGGCTCAATCATAAAAATATTATGAACTTTCATAAAGGCCGGGTTAGCCGAACCAAATTATGCTATTAAAATTGCAGCCAAATGCACTTAAATGACTGTTTTTAGCCTCCGACATAAAAATTGTCATGCATGTATGTGTGTCTGTGGTGTAGCGTCCATATGGATGAACCGAATATGATTTTGATTTTGATAATTAACTAGCTGTTGCTCGCGACTTCGTCCCCGTTGATTTGTTTTACCATTATTCCTTCGCTCCTATTAGTCGCAGCGTGATGTTATGTAGCCTAAAGCCTTTCTCGATAAATTGTCTATTCAATAATTTTTCAATTCGAACCAGCAGTTCCTGAGATTAGCGCCTTCAAACAAACAAACAAACTCTTCAGCTTTATAGATTAGTATAGATGTATGTATGTACGATTTTATGTTTGTTCATATAATCCATACTAATATTATAAATGCGAAAGTAACTCTGTCTGTCTGTCTGTCTGTCTGTCTGTTACGCTTTCACGATTAAACTACAGAACCGATTGTATTGAAATTTGGTACACAGATGGTCTAGAGCCTGAGATAAAACATAGGCTACTTTTTAACTGAAAAAACGGGTTATAAGGGGGAAAGGGGGGGGTCACAGTTTATATGAAATTCCACGCGGATGGAGTCGCGGGCAACTGCTAGTTTTCTGAATAAATTTGAAAACAAATACCTTCAGAAAGTCTACATGGTGCCTCCCACCGGTTCGGGAACTAACCCGGCGAAAGAAACTCGCACGGGTCCCACACTTTTTACCAAAAAAGGGGGAAAAAATCATCTTTTAAAATATATAAAATTTAAAATTCTGTAACTTAACATATACTAGTAATAAACTAGTATGTACTTAAATTTGAGTTGCGTTTTAGATTTCCGGGATAAGTCAAGTAAGTCATTTGAAATCTATACCGTGATTACCTTACGTACCTTATTACCCTTAAAAGGTAATTTTGTTTTCCCTGTTCCGCACTAAATCTCCACTTGGCAGACAGCCAAGGACGTTTGGAGGTAAACACGCGTAATTTTTATACCATTTCGTATACATGTGTCGCAAGGTACAGTCGAACACAAAAGTGCATGAGTAAATTCAAAATTACAATATTTTAATATAAATGAATATTGAGAAAACAATTATTCAAACAACGATTTATTTTAGTATTAAAATGGTTTGTACATTTTGTGTTAACATACTTTTATAGTTGATTGTACAATTGGGTCTCAAGAAAGGATGTAAAGGTTAGCTATATACCTCGGTTATACATACATAAAAACTGATTGCGTTTTTATTTTGTGTAAGTATATTATTAAAGCTTATGCCATTCACAAGGTATATGACTTGGAAATGCTAGTTATATGTTCTGTATAATATCCATAATAATATTTTAAATGGGAAACTGTGTGTTTCTGTATGTTTGCCTTCCTTTTACGGCAAAACGGCTGGACCGATGTAGTTGAAATTTGGTATGTAGATAGATGCTACCCTGGATTAACACAGAGGGTACTTAATATCCCGGTATTGCCCCGGGAACGGGAACTACGCGGGTAAAACCGTTAACTAGTTTACAATATATCAAACCAACAGCTATAACTAAACAAATATATTTATAATATTTAATATTTTCAGGACATTTATACACAGCGCCATCTAGTTCCAAGCTAAGCCGAAGCTTGTGTTATGGCAACTAGATAACGGAATAAATTACATATACATACTTTTCTTTTGTAAATACACACATACAATACATAGCAACACCCAGACCCCAGAAAAATACAAATGTAAATGTAAATTACAAATACATTTTTCCGGTGTGGGAATCGAACCCACGACCCTTCGCGCAGAAAACAGTTGTGTTACCACTGCGCCAAGCGGTCGTCTAAATGTATTCTATTGTATATTATATATCTGTTAAACATCAGTCAAATTCATTTAGTCGTTATCACGGGAGAGAGCAACAAACACACATCTTAACAAACTTTAGCGTTTATAGTCAAAGTCAAAGTCAAAAGTATCTTTATTCAATTAGGCTACATATAGTAACACTTGAATCGTCATGGTATTACAAAACATTTACCACCGGTTCAGAAGGCAGTTTCCACAGAGAAGAACCTGCAAGAAACTCTGATAGTTGCTCTTTTTAAGATAAGAACATACAAGCGTAAATATAAACAAAATCTCGACTTTATTATTTGTAAGATTTAAACCATTTTTTAATTCCAATTTATAAATGAATTTTTAAGATTTAATGAGCATTTGTTGATAACAAAAATGTTATTAATGATTTAATATTTTGATTTTTTTTATTTTTAGTATATTTTTTTAAATATTAAATTATTTAATGTATTGTTCGTACGAGTATAACTCATCATCATTATTCGTACTTGTAATGAAGTAAGGGAAAAGTTTAAAGAATAGGCTTTGTGGGTTTTATTTAGGAGTCTCCCCATCACCAAATTTAAAGTCAAATAACTTTATCATCAAAATTTTCTAAATCTAGCATTAATTATCATTGGCTGGGTAGAAACTAGATCTTAACGCAGTACCTTTTTACCTTAAGACCGAATCAATAGCTCTTTACAAAGTGCACAAATAAATTATACCTTTTTCAAGCTATGGATCATTCCAGAACGTTTACTGGCGCCGGCGCCCGCGGCTCCGAACCTATCCGATTCGTTCCGCTACGATCTCTTCAAAACGACAATGTTATGACACGTATATAAAAAGTGGAATTGTCTGTCCGTCCCATTTATCTCAAGGTACTCTGCCTTTTATTGTGTGAGTCATGCGTTTTGCACGTGTCGAATTTGTTAAGAAAAAATTTAGAGGAATAATTTTTAGTTCGGGAATAATATAGGTCTCTTATGGTGATTGGAAATGTTTGTGTGTTCTACTATAGTAGGATGTATAGAAGATTAAAGTTGTTCTTCAAGGTTTTTTTAATTAGGAATTACTAAGAAAATAGTTTAGTTGAAAAAAAGTGACAAATCACGTAACGTTGGAGTACAACATTATTATTATTGTTAAGAAAAAAAAAACATAATTTTAAAATTTATTTAGCACAAACTGCGTTTTAATACTAACTGTACCTATTGTTTACGTCTGTACATAATTTTCTAACCACTGGAAGAATTATTTCCTCGGATTTTTTATGGCGTTATACATTTAATTTACTAATAACAAATGCATTATACCAGTTCTCGAGAGCTTTACAACGTTACAAGCTTAATGACATAGACGTATAACGCATAGACTTTCTTACTAACTTACTCTTTGGTCCCTTATATTGAATCGGTCCGACGTAAGTGAAGCCAAAACTGTCTATATGTAGGATTTAGCAGCACGTTCCTATACTCGATGACACGCACACAAGCCCACCGATAATTTATTTATTTATTATACATTTGTTATGTGTAACGCATAACAATCTAAACCTTATAAAATAGAAAACATTGTGGTAACTGGCGGCCTTATCACTTAAAAGTGATCTCTTCCAGGCAACCAAGTCAGTTAGTCAGATAATGTTGCTGCTATAAGATATTTGACCCCTATAAATGCGGAAAATGTTAAATAACGAAAAATATACGCATTTTGATGCGACGCACTGCACGACGATCTATGTAGTTAGACAAAACAGTCTAGGTTGAAACGGCTTCACTTTGCGTGCGATACGGTTCTAGATATAATTAATCTATGTTTAATCGTCTATTAAAAAAAGCTTCCTAACGATTTAACAGCTGTGTCGTAATTTAATCATCGGGGCTCCACCCTTTTTCCTTATCATAAACACTTTAAAGTCAAAGGATTTTTTATGTTCATTATGAATGGCTGTCTGTCCGTCTGTTACGTTTTATGTGAGACTTTAATAGATTCGGTTTATTGATGACACTAAGTCTTTGTATCTGTAAAGCTTTTTGTAGGAATTTGTTGAAGTGCATTCGTTTTGTTTTATGTTTTTGTTACTGTGAAATTGCTTAATGCTTGCAGGACAGTGATCCTTTTTAACCGACTTCAAAAAAAGGAGGAGGTTCTCAATTCGTCTGTATGTATAATATTTTTTTATTTATCAATATTGTAATAGATGTTGTTTTATGTACATTTTTTTTCAGTATTTGAACATTCTCTTTTTTGATAGAGTATTTTTGAGGGTTATTTTCCAGTTGTTCTCTCTAAAAATTGCTTTTTGACCCGGTGTATATTATTATATATTATTGTTTTGAATTACCATGACAATTAAACGTGTTACTATACGTAGTCTAGTTGAATAAAGATATATTTGAATTTTTAATTGTAATATAAGTCCATTTGTATCGTATAACTCACGTAATAAGAATTAGGAATTGGTTTTACTTCTATGTTTTGTTATAACATATACTGGTCTATGATAAAATAAAACCAATGTTTAGAATTAAGGTTTTATACTGCTTGATCGGTTACGGACACTGGTTTTCTAATATAATATATAATATAATTTTCTAATAATTTTGGCGGAAATCACAATATTGTATTAAATTAGGCGCTGGTATCTGTAACACAGTTTTCTAACTAAAACAGGTACCAGCGAACCTAAACTATAATAAGTTAATTATAATTGAATATGAAATGTATTTTCGTAAACTTGTATTCATAATTAATAAATAAATAAATAAAAATAAAATAAATAAATATTTATATCAGAGGCGTTAAACAATGGTGAAAAGATGTATTAAAAAAAAGATCCTTTCGCCCAAGTGACAGTAGTGACGCTACGATGTCGCAGTGTTGTCAGCCTTAACACATATTTAACTATTTAAAAACTATCCTCGTATCATAAGAAGTTTGAGTTTCTAATAAAACAAAATTAAAATCGATTTAAAAGATAACTATCTAAAGGAGGAAATATTTGAGATCCTTGATAATTATTGGATATAATATATTATTATATGTTAAGTATGCAACGTATTTCCTGACTAACAACGAATTCCATTATTCAAAAAAACTTTTAGACTATTTATGTCTATTAAAATTCTACGTCAAATTTAACTGTCCTAAAGGTCTATAAAACAACGATCAAAGGTTAACCGCTCCCAATTATAACAAAGCTATGAAAAGCGTAACAGACTTTTGACTAGCTTTTATTCTCGAAACTTATTTATAGACCGACAATAAGAATGCTCGGGTAATATGTATAATGCCTATTGATATGAGTTGTTTTTCGGAAAACATAAAAGTAGTTATTCGATTTCAACGTAAAGTACCTAGTTATGTATCTTTTTACTATATTGAGTAATTAATTTATTTAGTACAAGCTGCTGCCCGCGACTCCGCGTGGACTTTTATATTTAGCCCTTTTAACCCTTTTTTCCAGTTAAAAAGAAGCCTATGTTCTTTCTCAGGCTCTAGACCATCTGTGTACCAAATTTCGTTCAAATCGGTTCAGTAGTTTTAGCGTGATGGAAAGACAGACATAGCTACTTTTGCTTTTTTAATATTAGTACGGATTACATTTGAAATACATAATATACTAAGACGACTTCCATATATTGTGATTGTGTTTGGCTGTTTCTTCCAGACAATCATATCGTTTATGAGAAATTAATTACCTATTTATTTATTATTCACCGTGTCTGGTACATTTTATCATTATTAATAGCCATGTTTAAATATCTGTTAACACAAGCCAGAAAATAAACTCTATTAAGAGCTAACGCATAGTTTTTTAAGTGAAGAGTTATAACAAATAAACACTTAATTTAAGCAGGCTATTAATTTTACCTGTTGTTTATAAGGTCGATGGACTATTTAAACAATAATATATATGTATATATATACTTCTAAACTAGTTATCTAAGCTCTAATCTGTGTATGAAAGACTTACGGCCACATACTCATACGCAAATTAAATCTAAGCACGCCTTAGGACTCGTAATTTTGACAGAATTGTATGACGAACTGTCAAATCGAACCGGTTTAAGTTGTACTTAAATTTAAGTTGCGTTTCAGTTGCTAAAAATCGCTATGTATGCTTAAATCTTTAAAACTACGCAACCGATTTTATGCGGTTTTTTTATTAGATAGAATGGTTCCAGATGAAGGTTTATTTTTATACAACATGCATAAATGCGTAGTAGTTCAATAAAAACAAAAAAATCTAATTTTCCTTTGTTTAATCAAACGACTTTAAAAGTGGAGGATGTTTTGATTAAACTGTCTATTTTGGGATTGTTTTGACAATTGTAATTTTCATTTTAAAGCCACTTTACCAGGTACCAACTTGTTTTGGTCAGTTTCCATTTGAAATGGGTTTATTATTACATTATTATATATCCATATCACAATAAAAGACAGTTATTGACCGCTTCAACAAAGGGAATAAAGGAATATTCTAATGGATAACGTACCCCGTATTGTTCCGCATAAGGGCTTCGTTATAAGTCCCATATTAGGGGCCGCAGGGCCTCACATTTCGATAATTAGCTCCCAATCCGAACCTTGTTTACTCATCCATACTTGGATTCAGGCAAGAAATTTAATGGAAGAAATTTGTTTGTTATGTGATTTCAATAATAGTATTTAATACAAGCAGCAAGGAAGAAAGATTAATGTAATGCGTAATTTTTATTTTATTCAAATTCTTATTTAATAAGACATTGTTTTCTATAGTAAGTTTATTTTAGAAAAGAAACTAACGGATTCTATTAACTATTTCGTAATGAAATAGTCAGTATCTTGATGAGCAAGCAAAATAAACTTAGCTAAAGGTTGCAGCAAATTATTTAAGCGCTAGTGTCATTGATTTGAAAATAATTTAATTTTTAACTGAACGACACCTCATTGTACTATAATACAGTTATTATTTTTTATTTTTATTTCTTCGGAAAACAAACAGTCACAATAAAACGATTGCAAACAAAAATAGATCTTAAGGGGACCATTTAAAATGTTTTCGCATTTAGTGATAAATAAAAGAAAAAAACAAAACAGAACAGTACCACAATCAAAGAACAAACCAGCCTGTACTCATAATATTTTTTAATTTTTGGGACGATGTGTTGAAAAGGTCCACACCATGCAAATCGATCAATTGATTCTTCTGCCTGGCCGCCCGAATGAGAAAGGAGTTCCGTTATACCAGCATTTATAATTTATAATTGAAAAACTCTATCAGATTAAAAAACGGCGCTAGAACAAACAGATGAAAGCTAATTTGTTTTACACCATGAGATGATTGTCCTTAAATCAAAATATCCATTTAGTTAACCGTTCT